>CAWWDR010000792.1:10000-12500 GCA_963942565.1 Maea johnstoni | reverse complement strand
CAGGCAACACGAATGTGCTGTCTCCAACGAGTCTCACCTCCTCCTCGTGTCTAGCCGAACGGGAGGCACGACCAGCAGATCTGTCTTTTGCGTTGATTTGCACAAGGGGGGACTTTCGACACTTTTGTCCCTCTGCGGCCAGGACATTGCCGCAGCCTGACCAAATGTATTCCGTATTGTAGAAGCACCCCCCTCCTCCGCATATATGGCAAAAAGTTTGCCGCAATTAGCGCTTTTCTCTGTTCGCGTAAGAGACAACATTGGAAAATTGCATATTTTTCGAATGAAGTCTCCAAATTTGCGCGAATGAAGTCTCCAAATTTGCTCGAATGAAGTCTCCAAAAATTTGCGCGAAGGAATTCATATTGTTATTGCGAATAAAGTCTCCAAATAATTCGTCAATTCAAATTCGCTTCTCTGTCCGCGTATGGGAAAATATTTAAAACGTTTATATTTCGCGAATAAAACCTCCAAAATTACGTTTTTGAAGTCTCCAAATTTGCTCGAATGAAGTCTCCAAATTTGCTCGAATGAAGTCTCCAAAATTGCCCGAATGAAGTCTCCAGATTTCCGCGAATGAAGTCTCCAAATTTCCGCGAATGAAGTCTCCACGCGTTTGCGACTTTATTCGTAATTTAGAATTTTTGATTTTCGTCACTTTTTCTGCCATATTGAGGCTATTTCGAGTTTAGCCTGTTGGGACTTAGTTCGAAATTTTGAATTTTGTTTTTTCTTCACCTTTTCTGCCATATTGAGGCTGTTTCGAGTTTAGCCTGTTGCGACTGTATTTGTAATTTGTAATTTTGTTTTTTCGTCACTTTTTCTGCCATTTCGAGGCTGTTTCGTGTTAAGCCTGTTGCGACAGTATTAGTAATTTGTAATTTTGTTTTTTCGTCACTTTTTCTGCCATTACGAGGCTGTTTCGTGTTAAGCCTGTTGCGACTGTATTTGTAATTCGTAGTTTTGTTTCTTCGTCACTTTTTCTGCCATTTCGAGGCTGTTTCGTTTTAAGCCTGTTGCGACTGTATTTGTAATTCGTAATTTTGTTTTTTCGTCACCTTTTCTGCCATTTCGAGGCTGTTTCGTGTTAAGCCTGTTGCGACTGTATTTGTAATTCGTAATTTTGTTTTTTCGTCACGTTTTCTGCCATTTCGAGGCTGTTTCGTAGTAAGCCTGTTGCGACTGTATTTGTAATTCGTAATTTTGTTTTTTCGTCACTTTTTCTGCCATTTCGAGGCTGTTTCGCGTTAAGCCTGTTGTAATTGCTGGAATAGACCGCAGCACCTGGCAAGAACCACGGTCTGACCCTGAGTGGCTTGCAACTTTCGGGCATGCCCAGGCAGGCCCCAAAAACATGTGCAAAGTGTTTGTTTGTTTTAGTCGTCTTTTTTATTCTTAGGTAAGAGTTCTATATTTGTGCATATCTCCTTGTATTGTGTTGTCCGACAATTACTTTTAGCACTGTGGACAAAATACCTGATATGTTTTTCCAATACCAAGTTTTACCACAAACTATTGGGTTATTGTAAATTTCGAAGCAGGAACTATTTCTAAGTATGACTTATTTTGTCAGCGTGTTTACGCAATTAGTGTTTTAAACACCAAAAAAAAAAGCGCAATACATCGGTCGAGAATATGGTTTGATAAAATACAGTATCCTAAGTTGTCTGCACGAAGAACGGCAAGGATTTCTCACTTGAAACGGCGACTTTCATACCTAAATCCATCTTTATTACTTCCTGCCATCTCCCAAACGTATGCCGTGTTGGCATGCTATGATGTGCAATTAGTGTTTTATACACCATAACATATATATTTCCGATTTTTCCCATCAGGGCAGGGAGACTGTGTCCAGTAACGTGCGACATTTCCTAATGCAATGTCCATAAAAAGAAAAAAATCAAGAAAAAAAATAGTTCCGATTTCTCCCACCAGGTGGAGACTGCGTACAGTAACGTCATGGAGACTTCATTCGCGATTACAGCCCATAATCTCGAATGAAGTCTCCATGACTTTACTGGACGCAGTCTCCCCCTGTTGAGGGAAATCGGAACTACATAATGTTTTTTACCTTTTTTTTTTTGTTTTTTAAACTTTATTGAATGTTTTAAGAATTATCTAATCAAGATTTTAAGTGTTTTCTTTCATCAGACCCTAGACATAATGCGTAAAAGCGGTAGCCACAAATAAAGAGCTTGCCAAAAATAATAATTATATAATTGTATAACTAGCCCTTCCATATGGGAACTTTAAAAAAATCACTTCCAAAATCGATCATCTCGCAGATTCTGGAATCCGCCATTTGGAGGATTGGACAATCCGCCATTTGGAGGATTGGACAATCCTCCATATGGCGGATTGGACAATCATTGAGTCAAGCCAAACAACTTGTTCTTTGGCAGAGCAGAAATAGGCGGCAGGGCAGAATTAGACGGCAGAGCAGAAATAGAAGACTTGAGTCAAGCCACACAACTTGATCTTTGGCAGAGCAGAAAAAGAC
>CAWWDR010000792.1:0-2500 GCA_963942565.1 Maea johnstoni | reverse complement strand
AATGTATTCCGTATTGTAGAAGCACCCCCCTCCTCCGCATATATGGCAAAAAGTTTGCCGCAATTAGCGCTTTTCTCTGTTCGCGTAAGAGACAACATTGGAAAATTGCATATTTTTCGAATGAAGTCTCCAAATTTGCGCGAATGAAGTCTCCAAATTTGCTCGAATGAAGTCTCCAAAAATTTGCGCGAAGGAATTCATATTGTTATTGCGAATAAAGTCTCCAAATAATTCGTCAATTCAAATTCGCTTCTCTGTCCGCGTATGGGAAAATATTTAAAACGTTTATATTTCGCGAATAAAACCTCCAAAATTACGTTTTTGAAGTCTCCAAATTTGCTCGAATGAAGTCTCCAAATTTGCTCGAATGAAGTCTCCAAAATTGCCCGAATGAAGTCTCCAGATTTCCGCGAATGAAGTCTCCAAATTTCCGCGAATGAAGTCTCCACGCGTTTGCGACTTTATTCGTAATTTAGAATTTTTGATTTTCGTCACTTTTTCTGCCATATTGAGGCTATTTCGAGTTTAGCCTGTTGGGACTTAGTTCGAAATTTTGAATTTTGTTTTTTCTTCACCTTTTCTGCCATATTGAGGCTGTTTCGAGTTTAGCCTGTTGCGACTGTATTTGTAATTTGTAATTTTGTTTTTTCGTCACTTTTTCTGCCATTTCGAGGCTGTTTCGTGTTAAGCCTGTTGCGACAGTATTAGTAATTTGTAATTTTGTTTTTTCGTCACTTTTTCTGCCATTACGAGGCTGTTTCGTGTTAAGCCTGTTGCGACTGTATTTGTAATTCGTAGTTTTGTTTCTTCGTCACTTTTTCTGCCATTTCGAGAGGCTGTTTCGTTTTAAGCCTGTTGCGACTGTATTTGTAATTCGTAATTTTGTTTTTTCGTCACCTTTTCTGCCATTTCGAGGCTGTTTCGTGTTAAGCCTGTTGCGACTGTATTTGTAATTCGTAATTTTGTTTTTTCGTCACGTTTTCTGCCATTTCGAGGCTGTTTCGTAGTAAGCCTGTTGCGACTGTATTTGTAATTCGTAATTTTGTTTTTTCGTCACTTTTTCTGCCATTTCGAGGCTGTTTCGCGTTAAGCCTGTTGTAATTGCTGGAATAGACCGCAGCACCTGGCAAGAACCACGGTCTGACCCTGAGTGGCTTGCAACTTTCGGGCATGCCCAGGCAGGCCCCAAAAACATGTGCAAAGTGTTTGTTTGTTTTAGTCGTCTTTTTTATTCTTAGGTAAGAGTTCTATATTTGTGCATATCTCCTTGTATTGTGTTGTCCGACAATTACTTTTAGCACTGTGGACAAAATACCTGATATGTTTTTCCAATACCAAGTTTTACCACAAACTATTGGGTTATTGTAAATTTCGAAGCAGGAACTATTTCTAAGTATGACTTATTTTGTCAGCGTGTTTACGCAATTAGTGTTTTAAACACCAAAAAAAAAAGCGCAATACATCGGTCGAGAATATGGTTTGATAAAATACAGTATCCTAAGTTGTCTGCACGAAGAACGGCAAGGATTTCTCACTTGAAACGGCGACTTTCATACCTAAATCCATCTTTATTACTTCCTGCCATCTCCCAAACGTATGCCGTGTTGGCATGCTATGATGTGCAATTAGTGTTTTATACACCATAACATATATATTTCCGATTTTTCCCATCAGGGCAGGGAGACTGTGTCCAGTAACGTGCGACATTTCCTAATGCAATGTCCATAAAAAGAAAAAAATCAAGAAAAAAAATAGTTCCGATTTCTCCCACCAGGTGGAGACTGCGTACAGTAACGTCATGGAGACTTCATTCGCGATTACAGCCCATAATCTCGAATGAAGTCTCCATGACTTTACTGGACGCAGTCTCCCCCTGTTGAGGGAAATCGGAACTACATAATGTTTTTTACCTTTTTTTTTTTGTTTTTTAAACTTTATTGAATGTTTTAAGAATTATCTAATCAAGATTTTAAGTGTTTTCTTTCATCAGACCCTAGACATAATGCGTAAAAGCGGTAGCCACAAATAAAGAGCTTGCCAAAAATAATAATTATATAATTGTATAACTAGCCCTTCCATATGGGAACTTTAAAAAAATCACTTCCAAAATCGATCATCTCGCAGATTCTGGAATCCGCCATTTGGAGGATTGGACAATCCGCCATTTGGAGGATTGGACAATCCTCCATATGGCGGATTGGACAATCATTGAGTCAAGCCAAACAACTTGTTCTTTGGCAGAGCAGAAATAGGCGGCAGGGCAGAATTAGACGGCAGAGCAGAAATAGAAGACTTGAGTCAAGCCACACAACTTGATCTTTGGCAGAGCAGAAAAAGACGAAAATTGACAGCCTCGAATGAAGTCTCCAAGATTCAGGCGAAAATTTACAAAGTATTACAGCTTCGAATGAAGTCTCCAAGATTCAGGCGAAAATTTACAAAGTATAACAGCTTCGAATGAAGTCTCCAAGATTCAGGCGAAAATTTACAAAGTATAACA
>CAWWDR010000790.1:0-15846 GCA_963942565.1 Maea johnstoni | reverse complement strand
GTTTAAACACATCCTAACACATAATAATTTAAGGTACTGGGAGCAGCCATTTTAGTCTATTTATAGTTTATATCAGGCTTTTTGGTACCCATGTGTCATTAGCAGTAAAGGTGCGTCTAATGACACGTGTGTTAAAACAGCCTGAGATAAGCTATTATTAGACTAAAATTGCCGCTCCTAGTGCTTCTATTTCTTGTGTGTTAGGATGTGTTTAATCAGCAATATACTTCTTGTGTGAAAGTTGGCAGTGGTGGGAATTTTGGTTTAAAAAGAGAATACTCTAAGAAACTATTTGGCATATGTTTTATTCATGGTGTAATTGTCCTGTAATGATATATGTTACTTTTATACTTCTGAAGACTGTATCTGAATGTTTAAAATATATATCGCGCGAGCACCCTTCATACAATTAGTTAGATAGATGGTAGGGGTAACCATTGCCACATTGTATAAATATTGTGTTCAGTAGTATACACAAATGTGGCAATATACTCTCACTGGGTTTCTAAGTTTTATGCAATATCTCCCTCGTTTTCTGTGGTACAGGTGGACTATGGATGTACTCTGATGACGTCAAGGAAAACCAAGGGGCATCTGTTTATGAGTCACTTATAACCAACGTTAGTAAGGAGTCAACCAATTTTAGTGACTTTCCCTTTCCACAAGACTTTCCGCCATACTGCACATCACAGCGCATGCTCCAATACCTGGAGGCCTACGCTAAACATTTTGACTTATTACGTCATATCCGGTTCAACTCGAGAATAACTAAGGTAAATATGATATGTTATTTGGTACCAAAACTTTCTATTCCAACATTTACATTGTAGACACCAATCAGTTTCTGATTTATTATCTTTGCAAAGTTTTTTTTTAATCAAACATAAAATATTTGTATAAAATCATCATAATATGCGCCATCATACTTAACTGGACTTGCATAAACTGATCAAATACATTGGGTTGCATCGAATCACGAACATCATTGCAATTACAGAATGCAATACATTATGAGCATATGATTATTATGTTCCAACTTCAAGGTTTATTTTGTGAATAGAAAATACATTTTGTGTAATTTTTGCATCGTTCACATAAATGCATGCATAATTTGCTCATGTATCATGGGAATATAGATGTTTGATGTGCGTAATCGGCATTTTTAGGTACATAAATGGTCTAGAATTTCTCTTTTTTCTTATAGATATCTTGAACTAAACATCAGCAGATGGTCACGTTTTCATAGTCTTCTGACCAAATAGTTATGAATATATGTAACTAACACAATGATGTGCCAAAATTTGATGTTTGCCCTAAATACATGGCAGCTCAGGTAATTACACGACCGGACGCCTGCTTGCCTAAAAGGTTCCTTAGCATGGATGACCTTTACAACTGAACGTAGCTTTAAATAGCAAGCTATGCGGGTCATTGATGTGATTGACTTATTTTTTGATATGTTATCCATGGGTGTTTGTACAACCAGGTACTGGCAGACGTCCGGTGCAGTAATCAAATATCTGTCCTGCAACTACACGTGCGTGGTGTTTGAATAATGCCTTTATTATTTACCTTTGCAGATAGAGGAATCACCGAGCTATGCTACTACTGGCAGCTGGACAATCCATTACACTGACCACGACTCTGACAGCCAAGATGGGATACGGCAGACATTTGACAGCGTCATTGTGTGTTCAGGGTTTTACCACGCCCCAATCATGCCTGATATCCCAGGACTTGAGCAATTTGAGGGCACCCTTTTTCATAGCCTCAAATACCGTCGCATGGAGACCTTTAAAGACAAAAATGTCCTGGTGATAGGAAACGCCCACTCTGCTGGGGATATTGCTGTTGATGCCTCGAGGGTAGCTAAACAGGTAATTGATGTGCATATATATATATATATATATATATATATATATATATATATATATATATATATATATATATATATATATATATATATATATATATATATATATACATATATATATATATATACATATATATATATATATATACATATATATAAATATATGTATATATATATATATATATATATATATATATATATATATATATATATATATATATATATATATATATATATATATATATATATATATATATATATATATATATATATATAGAAGCAAGTCACATACTCTCTCTCATGTTGACAACCCTGGGTTTAATGCTTGTGCAATCCTCAGGCCATTACATAAGAGACCATATTGGATAAAAAGGTCCACACATGTGGTACATATATATATATTTTGTTGGAGTGAAATGATAGAGGGGTCAAACCTTGCCTACCAGCTTTGACATGGATAATCGGATTTGCTGGAAACCGCAACAGGTCATCTCTAAGAAATTCATCTATTCAACCTAAAGTCATTTTTGATGATACTCAATAAGCTGTTTTGAAATAATATAGGGAAAAGAGGAGGATTGAATTCTGGGCGGGAAAGGTTATCCATATAGTTGTACAAATTGGTTACTTCTTTAAATAATAAACATTCCTTCTTGAGTCTAATTCTAATTCTCTGTCATAGAGTCGTGACTAGCCTGCTGTAAGTGGTGGAGAGGAAATCAGATTCCTGGGCAAAAACCACCACCAGGCACCTAGCCCAAAGTCAACTGTAACTTTCTCTCATGCCCAAATCGTGATTCGAACTCAGGCAATTGTGAGAGACAGCTAGCAGTCACTTGCAACGCCTAAGACCACACAGCCAGTAGGGCAGGGCCCAGACTTTCTACCTTACTCTTTGTTAAGTGTTTGTGTTTTACTGTTTTATAGGTCTATCTCAGTGTTGGCAATGGTACGTGGGTATTACCACGTCTCTCGAAGGGTGGTCTACCTATAGACCTCTCACTTACTCGACTGGCGTTTATGGTACCCGTTTCTATCAGAAACCTTATCGTTGGCCTTAAGATGCACGCCAGACTGGACCACGAGAACTATGGCCTGCAGTCCAAGAACATCCCTGGAAATAGCCCCATTATGGTCAATGATGAGATAGGCCTCCGCATCATGGCTGGCAGGATAGTGGTCAAACCAACAGTGGTCAATGTCAGTGGCCGGAGCATAAAACTGGACACTGGTGAGGTGCTGGAGGATGCGGACACTGTGGTGTGTGCCACTGGCTACGACATGAAGTGTGACTTTCTGCAGGATTCTGTCCTTAAAGGTAAGTATAGTAGTAAGAGTCAGTGAACGAAACATACAACTGGACATTGGTGAATTAGGATTTGGACACTGTACAGTGCAGGCATTTCATTCCTGCACTGAATACCTTGCAGCCCAAATATAGTACACGACCGCACGCCCGGATGCTACCAAGTTTCCTGGGCATGGATGACCTCAAACTCAACGTAGGGTTGATTCGCAAGCTGCGTTGGTCATTGATGCGCTTGGCTGATGTTTTTGACAAGTTATTCATTTGTGTTTGCATAACCAGGCACTGACAGACGTCTGGTCGAGTGGTGCATGAATTAGATATCTGTACTGTAGTGTGTGCATATTACGACATGCAGTGCGATTTCCTGCTCGATACTGTCTTAAAAGGTAGGAAAGGTATCGGAGATGAGAAAAAATACATATTTGAGATATATCTATTCTAGCGTATTTTTGGTTGGGGATCATGAGAATAATGCAGTCGATTTCTGCAGTGACATCACCAAGGGAGCTGGCATGGGCACTACAGTTGCAGAATGGGCAAAACAGATATTGGTGGTTTTAATAGCAATTCATTAAGTTCGTGATAGCTAAGACTTGTTAATCATTATTGTTTTGGATTTTTTTAGCTAGCACAGAAAAAGACTGCTTGATCATTTGAGTTATTTTCCGAGCGCTTCTCATTTAAAATACTAGTAATGGCTACCCAGGTCATTTGTGGGATGTTGTAGAGTGTGTATTTGTAGATAAGACACATAATAAGATAGTACTATACCTAGTTTTAAGCGAGATACAGAGCATAATTGCTCTGACACTCATAAAATACGCCGATCGCGGGAAAACTTGGATGTGACGTCACAAGTGTGCTATGCACGACGGCGTCAAATCATATTGCATGGAAAATACATATAGACATATTGCTTTGGGATGCCTCTTAAACAGGAGTGTCCAATTTATACAATATGTACATTGTTATAAAGCCTTAAAAGCCCTCTATAACTTAATAAGCTTTTGTGGCGATTGGTCGCATAAAATACCATTTGTCAGAATTTGAGCCTGCTTAGTCCCTACATCACATGAAATTGATTTATAGGTTAACTCATTTATCTCCTAAGCTTGAGAATAAAAACTGTCACAGGTTAAGATACTTGTCAACCTGTTTTCTTTCAAATATTGATTAAATGCACTTATTACGAATTTCCAAAAAAATACACAATTATTCCTTAGATGTCCCACCCTTAATTTAGTAGATCGACATTCGCAGTTCCTAAAAATCTTTCACCTGTAGTCTGTCTGACCAAAGCTTAAGCCCCATTCTCACATTCACGACTATGTCAACGACTATGCCGATCTAGCGAACAGACCGAAATTGATGTTTCGAGTACACTATTATGCAAATTTTGCATTTTTTTTCTAAAGAGGACTGTTAATCGACTACCATACTGATTGCCGTAAGATTGACGGCGATTGACGGTGATTGACGGCGACGGAGTCATGACTGTTGTTTGACCTGAATATGTTCGTTCAAGACCTATCCCGCATGTAGTTGTAGTTAGTGCGACCGTTATACGATGCTCATAGGTATATCCCAACTATCATACGCTACTAATACGGTTGCTATATGACTTGACTACGTGGCCTACGTACAGAATTTCAGGGATGCCCTTTCCCTTAAGATTTTAGAGTCTACGGGGACCCCGTCTTTTTTTAAGACCTCCGCATGTCCGCGATTTTGTAAAAGAAGGGTACTTTTTTGTACCCAGGTACGAAGTATGGGGGTCAAAATCCCCTTACAATCCACAAAATATACGCGCCTCTGACGCCGAGTGACTCCCGAAGTGACTCAGGGCTTCCGAGTTTGCTGCCGCCACTTGCTGCCGCTAAACAAGCAGAGCATTATAAAATCTTAAGTTAAAATACGTGTTCCCGTTCATCCAATGTCAGTGTTTTGATAAAAGAAGGGGTGTTTATTTAGTGGAAAAAATCAGCGTTTTATTAAAATAAGGGTGTTTTTTTGGCCAGAAATCAGTGCTTTAGGGGTATTTTTTAATTTTGATAACGAACGTATGCACCCCCCTAAATACCCAAGTGCCCCCCCCGGGACGGGGACCTGTTTTTTCTGCATCTTTCTCTCTTTTTTATTAGGTATTTCTCTCTCGTTCTCTCACTTCTCCCTTCTATTTTTTTTTACTTCTCTGACTCATTTATTGATTTCTGCATCCCTTTTGTATTTCTTTTATTTTCCCATCTGAAAGTGCTGTGACATTTTCATAAAAGCAACAGAAAAAATCTAGATACTGGATTTTTGAATCCTCCATATTTTTTCCGTCTACTTTTTCTTTCCTTTTACTTAACATGTTTTTGCATTATTTCATGTTTTTTTTTAACTTACATATTTTTTGGTCTGTCGATCTCTCCCTATGGAGAATTCAGGTTTTCTGTGAGTGTTTGTGGGGGGGGGGGGGGGGGCGGGGTATAGGTCGTATAAACAGTTATTAAGTAGTTCTATCGTATTGAGTTATTGAGTTGAGCAAGTCTAGAGAAAATAACATTTTTTGGCAAGAAAATTGATCGAATAATTTAGGGGCTTTGTCAAACCTCTTAGAACCCTATTGAATCTGCAACTGCTTCCAACCTTTTAAAAGTTGCATTAAAGCCCGTGTTATTTCTTTTGCACACCTGCCAGTATTCATTTTAGAATCATTTCTTTCTTTCTTTCTTTATTTTGCAAAATATTTTTCTGCTGTGTTTTCTTTTGGCATTTTCTCAGTAACATTTCAGTGACTTTTTTGAATTATGGAGGGAGGGCGTAAAAAAGGGAGGGAGGATGGAAAGTAATCATGTGAATTGATTGGAGGCTGATTCTCACTCTCTCTTTTGCAATTCTTTCTCTCGTTGACTCATGAATTATCCTCTCATCTTCTACTTGACGTTCATTTTGAAATTCCCCTTCTTAGAAATACTGTGTAGTTTAAGGGGGGTGGGGGGAGTTTTACTTGAATGGGACTTTTCCTACTCCCTCAAATGTTTGTGATATATGGGCGATTCCAAACCCTTGATTCCAAACCACGGGAGCTACCTATCGCAGCCCACTGTCATGGCGGCCAGTTCCGGTCACATGACTGCAATTTTTTTTACCAAAAGCAGTCTTGTAACAGTCGGGGTGAACGTATAGGTAACCAATAGCTAGCATATAACTGTTGTGTATAATCGTACGCACAGCGTATGCAACTTTAGCAAGGGTTTTGCATACGAGTGACGCCGATGTGCGTACGATCGCTATGCGCAGTTGCCGACCTTCATACGCTGTTGCTGACCTTCATACGCTTCTCATACGCTACCTATTGGCACCTACCTGTTTCCTTTAGTGGCGCCGATTGACTACGACTGTTTTGAAATTTTCAAAACAGTCGTGGCCCTCGCTGACTTCAGTACGACTCGTGCAGACTCACCAGACTGTCATACGACAATGCAATTCGATCGACCAGGGCTGCACAGTTCTGGTCGATCGTGGCTGAAGTCCTGAATGTGAGAATGGGGCTTAAGTTGAACGTTTTCTCCATTTCTCTGTTACAAGAATTTTTTGTTTGCTTTCCAAACTTGGTAAACCGCTTGGGAGCACTAAGGCTTGTATTCTAAACATACTTTCTGCCTCAACTCCAAAAAATGTAGATTTTGCCCCATATGTTCCCATAGTGAAATTACACGCCGCGCGAGACTGCTCACATTTGTACCGTTCAAGTTTGCAATGGGTTAAGTTTTCAATGGAACCTTATGAGCAAAATCAGCGTTTTGCTTAGTTGAGTCAAAAAGTATGTTTATATACATACATAAACGACTTAGTGCACCTAAGAGGTTTGTCAACTTTGGGTGGCGAACTACATGAACATTTTGTCAGAAAAAGTCAGAAAAAGAGGAAAAACAGGTCAGCCAAGCTTAGGTCAGACAGACTATAGAATTAGTATAAAATGCTTTGTCATTGTTCATAAACAACTTTTTGGAAAAAAAACTTTATGGCACTAAATGACCTTTGAATGCCGATGTGCCTTCATTTATTCATTCATTCCTAACCAACCACGGCACGCCTTCAAAAATATATTGCACTAGAATGTGCACAGACAGTTTATTCCACATCGATCAGTCTACCAAGCTGCAAAATGGGTACCTAGCATAAATAAGGCAGTGCTTAGAGCTTGTGCGCTATATGCTGCCTACTCCTCTGGAATATCCGTCCCGCCTCGCAAGGGGCATACTTTATGGTGGGCAATAGAAGTTGGCACCTCCCGGGGAACCCTAAGCTGTTGGTCACCCTGCTCGACGTTATATAAAAGAAGGGGGATGCGTTGATTTGTTTATGCATGGATAACCTGCATCTAAAAGATCCCTTGGTCCTCTTTGGATCTGAAGGCTCTGCTTTTACTCTCCCTCGCTTTCTTCTTTCACCTAGAATAATTGTGCTTTGTCATTGTTCATCAACAGTGGCAAAGGACCAATTATTGGTAATATTTCATGGCACTAAATGACCTTTGTGTGTCGATGAGCCTTTAAACAATCATTCATTCTTTCATACATTCATTCATTCTTCTTTCCCGTGGCTGACCTCATGATTGAGACTTTCTATTCCAGGTTCCAGTGAAGACTATCAGCTGTACCGTCAAGTTTGGCCCATCCACCACCCTCACCATACCCTGGCCACTGTGGGCATGACCCGTGTCAATGGGGCGGCACTTCCGGTGATGGAGATGCAGAGTCGCTGGGTGGCCAGGGTGCTGAGTGCTGGCTGCACCCTACCCCAGCACAGCCACATGGAGACCTGGGTCAATAAGAGAAATACAGTGTTAAAGACTGATAAAAGGAGAACGGTGGTGAGTTGCCAGAAACACATATGCAATATCTACGAAAGAGCATACGTGACAAGCAGGAAAAAATCATTTTTATTAACACTTTACCAAAAGGTGCCGAAAGGTGTTTTTTCTGGCTTTTTCCAAAGATTGTTGGAAAAAATATTAATTTCTTTTCTGACATTTTCGAGAAAAATGAGAAGGAAAATTTATTTTTTCTGCCGGTCAAGTATGCTCGTTTGTAAACATCATCGTAAAGAAGTAAGAGGACACAAGTAAAAGTGGATGACGAAGGATTTTCTCCGGTGTATAAAGAAGAAGACCTAGCCACTAATGATAAAGACTTGTCATTCAGCTGGCTAGCGTCCTCAAGGTCAATAGAGGAGGGTCCACATGTGCAATATCTATAAAAGGGCATATGTGACGGACAGAAAAAAAAGAAAAATCAAAAATTGTTGGGAAAAAATATTTGAATATCTGACATTCTCCAAAATGTTATTGAAAAAGTTAGAATTTCCTTCCTGATGTTTTTGGAAAGAAATGTTGGAAGAAGATTTTTTTTCTGCCTGTCACGTATGCTCTTTCGTAAATATCATAATGAAGTACTGCTATTCTAATCTCAAACATCAGGGCTTTTGTGGATCGAGAATGACAGGTAAAGATTTTGTTGCCTTGCCTTGTACCTCTACACAGGATCTTAGGTCTGTGTACCACTTTGCACGAAGGTGCGTGAAGTCACTAACAAGAAGAGAGATGTGAACATTGTTTATTGCATTCACTATGATTCAAGAATACAAACGGGAATTTTATTTGTATACGACTAGATGATCGGGACTGCGAGGTAATGATGAATTCCCATGATACAGTGTCGACATTTGATTTCTGCACTAAATGCCTGGGCAGCTCGGGCATAATACACGACCGCACGCCCGATTGACACCCAGTTTTCTGGGCATGGACGCATGGATGACATCACAACTAAACTTAGCTTTGATTTGCAAGCTACGTTGGCCATTGATATGCGTGGCCTATTTTTTGACATATTATATGCTTGGTTGTACAAACACCCACATATGGGTGTTTGTACAAACAAGCACTGCTAGACGTCCGGTCTACTATACATTTGACCCCTTCTCCCATTTTCAAATAGCAAGCGCCCTCCTAGTATGAATTTGTAAGAATAAGAGAATAAAGGAAAGTCCAAAATCCACAAAATTTAATCATTTTTAGACCACTCAATAAAGGATAAATCAGTGTGATCATGGTAGTTTGATATGAAATTACCCTTTCCCTCTCTCCCTTAAGTCTTATGCTGCTGGTGACTAATTTGGCCAATGTAAAATGATGCAAAAACCTGATAAATGACTGATAAATTCTCAGCGAGAGCTATCCAATCAATACCAACATGACAGGGTTTAGATGGTTTTCAAAAATATCGTTCTTTGAACAAAGTAGCCTTATAATTGGAGAGGTTAAAATGATTTCTTGGTGCATACGGTGCCATTTTTGTATAACCGTTTGTAAGAAATCTGGCCGATTCACAACTTATTTTCGATGAATCACTTATAGATTCATGTGTTATGTTTCAGTGACGTCTGTTTCACTAGGTATGGCTTTAACTATTAGGATACTACACTGTAAGAAGGATTAGTAAAGGTTCAACTAGTTTGGAGTTTTATTTATCTGAAAAAGATTAACCTTTGTATAATGTGGGTGAACTTTGCACTAATTAGTTAATGCTGGGTGAACATCTTTCCAAATAATTTTTCATCGATAAATGATAACCCGCTTGAAATGTTAAGGTTCACCTCCAGCAGAGAACCTACAACGGTTTTCGGTAAACCTCAACTTTTTAAGGTAAAGGTTTACCCATTGCAGTGAATGTCATAGTTATACCTTTACCGTTTTGGGTAGATGTTTACCGAAGTTTCGGTGAAGTTTAAACATATGAATACATCCTGTCGTCTCAGATATCAACCAACTGAAAGACCACGTTTCCATTAGTCATGGTGATAAGCTAAAACAAAGGAACAGTGACCTAGATCACAGTTTTGCTGCAAGTTACTTAGTTGTGGCGGGCAGTTCGAGGTTGGATTATGTATTGAGCGGGCTCTACTAAGAGGTTTTATAGAGACTATGCAGGAATATTGTCTCTGGTTTTATACACATTTTCGAACAGTAAGTGACTAAGATGTGTTTGTAACGTTGGAATTACTAACGTTTATACCAGGGACAGTTTATTCAAATAGACCTCTCTGTTTATACTTGGTGTGTTCTTCCTACATATAGAACATCACCTACCATGAATTGGTACACTTAGCACTTAACCACGTTTCAGCATTTACTGTAGGAGTTTAGGGTCATGGTGTAGAGATAGAGAAAAGATATCTTAGAATCTCGCACAATTATAGAGAATTCATATCCATATGATGTTTCAGAATGAAAACATAAAACCAGGAGTCGTTGTAATCCCACCAGCACAATTTTGTAGCAAAGGAGACGAGGAAGAAGAAGAGGAAGAGAGACGAAAAAACCTGCACGAAAAGAACTAAATACGCCATGTTTAAATAACAAAGAATAGACATTAATAACTGGACTGCCGTGGCAGTTTTATTGTAGATGTATGTTTTATGTATCTTATATCGTACTTGATATTAGTATATGTTAAAGGTTATGCATCGCAATAATAAATACTCGCCCCTCCCTCCGAAATAAACGTTTACCCCATAATATAAGGTGACATATAACCCTAGGTGGGTAAACATTTACCCACTACACAAAAGTAATGGTTTATCTGCACTGCCACATATACCAGGGTTAACATTTACCCAAATCGGGTGCAGCTCAGTTGCACCGAAATAGGGTAAACGTTTACTTATAATTTTTACAGTGTACTCTATTCTGTTTGGAAAGTCAAAATACTGCGATTATTTTTCGATGGACTTCAGACATTGCACGAAACATACATAATAGCTATTGCATTTTATTTTCATACTTCAGTTATCCTTGGATCCACTAGCATACCGTGATGAAATGGCCAAAGAAATAGGAGTCCAGCCGTCTTTCATGAAACTTTTATTCACGGACCCCA
The DNA here is from genome assembly GCA_963942565.1 of Maea johnstoni. NCBI lineage: Eukaryota > Metazoa > Annelida > Polychaeta > Spionida > Magelonidae > Maea > Maea johnstoni. The sequence continues at coordinate 4,736 of CAWWDR010000790.1, read as the reverse complement.
AGTTGGCTTTCAACTTTCTTGCCGGTCCCGCGTCATCATGTCATCATCGTCTCGTAGGACCCCACGCATGGCCTGGTGCTCGCAGCGCCGCCCTGGCGACTTACAGCAACACTATCACCTCAACCAAGACCAGGGTTATTCGAGCTCGTAAATGGTATACGATGTTCATTTATGAAATGATTTCTGCGTTTGTGATTAGTGGAGTTATAGGCATAATATTTATAATGACCTTTTCAGATTAATGAATGCTTACCTTAGTGCTTGTACCCAAAAAGGTTATCGGCCAAAGCCCCAAAAGTCCCTTATTTAGGGAGTTTAGTGTGCCAGGAAGCTAGAAGGACACAACAGCGCTCATCTTAAATTTTTTGTCTGTTCTTTCAGACATGCCATGATGTGGTGGTGATATGTGGTGCAAAATGTCATTTTCTGGTGATTTCATTGTTTTTTTGCTGAAAGAGTCTGTTTTTTGTACCAAAACTCTATGTTGTTGTTCCTCCACAAAATTGAAATTTTGCATAGGTATTCTCTACACATTGCTTGTTAAAATATACACATTAAACTGCTGGTCATTTTTTCTTTGCTACCTCATTTTTGGCATATTGAAAGCCAAGCAAAAACTAGAAAACATCCTTAGAAGGTGCTGAACAGATAACAAATGCTCAAATAAAGTTTTGTGGAAAATATGTCATTTCAGGGTCATTTTTACAAAATGCATCCTATAGCAGGTGTTTTTTTTTATTTTTTGGAAATTGATAAAGGAATGCGAAAAAAACAAAGAAATAATCTAATATATTTCCTCAAAAGCATTTCCAAGTAAGGCAGTTTCATAAGAAATACAAATCTACTCGGCAAAGCTGTTTTTGGGTCAATTCCTCAAAAATTGAAATAAAAATGAAGATTTTTGTGATATCTGAAAATTAATTGTTTTAATTGATATATGCACACAAAATATTTTTTCAAAGCCTTTGAAAGTATGAACAGCTGATACACCATTATTTTAGAGGCATTCAATTGTATGAAAATCTGTCACCCAGAAGTTAAAATGCAACAGTATTGAGTTCCAATTATAAGGTTACCTTCAGACTTTGCATATCTGACAGGACCAACATGGGGCAATATTTTCACATTGTCAGGGATGCTTTCTCATGACATTGATGTGAGTTAATTAATATAATGATAATAATAATAATGATAATAATAATATAATTATAATAATAATAATAATAATAATAATAATAATAATAATAATAATAATAATAATAATAATAATAATAAATAAAAAATAAAATAATAATAATAATAATGATAATAATAATGATAATAATAGTAATATCAATAACAATGGTGATGATGATATAATGATGATGATGATGATGATAACAATTTTGAGTGGGAGAGACAAAGCCACACAATAAGATTTTATGACCATGAACATTTTGAGTATATATATATTGTAAATTGATCCTATATGCTCTTTTAATGAAGACTTTTTTCTACAAACTGTTCATAAAGAGGGTACAGAAAACTGTGACAATATCTTATAATACAGCCTAGGGTGTTACATATAATGTATTACTCTTATGTTTAACTGTTTGAATGTAACTTTTGACTATCTGGGAAAACAAGTATTGTGCTATCAAATGAACAAAAACAATAGGTTATTTTATCCTACATTTGGGATGATGATTATGAAAAGATATCTAATAAAAGAAACCTGTCATGTTGGTATTCATTTGATTGCACTCGCTGAGTACTTTCAGGTGGGTACCCATGTTTCAGTCATTTCATACACGGTTGTTTGCATCAGTTTATATTAGCCACCAGCAGCATAAGGATTGACACCAAATTTCAACATGATTCTTGATAATTAAATATTCTTGCCACTGCATACTGCTATTGCTGCAGTGGGCTTATTACCTGTGACATAAAGATGGCTATCAGTGATTTCTTTTCTTTTTTGATTTAAAGTATTTTAGTATATGCTTTAAAAGAACATTGCCCCATGGGTTCTGGTATTATTCAAGTACCACCATATCACTCATAGGATTTGATGGCCCATTGCCCATATTGTGGATATGAGCTCAGTTTGAAAACACTAATCGCATTGTTTTGTGCTTACCCATCATATCTTAAAACCTCTTGGGGGGGGGGGGGGGGGGACTTTTGTGATGCTTAATCTATTCCTTATGGGGAGACCGATCAAACAATATCTACTATGTACAGGCTGGAAAGGATGCTTTCTAATAGAATTTTATTGATTCGTCTTTGGTAACTATGTTGATTTTAATGCCATTTTAAAGCAATAGATCTAGTACAGAATAATTTGATGTTAGAGAGCAGATATATTGACATTAGTGATAACTACTAATATCATGCCAAATATCAAGGGAAATGGTTCCTGGCTTAAGTTATAGAATGTCACTCATATATGATAAACCTTTTCTTCATTATATTTATATACAGTTTAGCTTCAAGCAAACTACTAGCTCGTTAGTTTCATACTACTACAAATTGAAAAAAGAATTGATTGTGTGCATTTATCAATTAAAACAAGTCATTTTCATATATCACAAAAATCTATAATAATGAATCATGTGACCACTAAATGTTGACATTCAGAAGCTCTATCCAATGACAGGTCATTTATTCAGATTAAGTCCATAATGAGGTCACTAGAGGTCAAAAGGTTGCCAAATCTCCCCTTCTTTGAAATCCTGAGATATTGTTTTTGGCCCCCAGCACCCCAAATTTATACAATTAGGCATCCTGCTAATATTTTATACCACCCATGTTCAAATATGTTGAAAGCTGACTAAACTATAACAAACAAAAGACAAGTAAAGTAAAAAGTAGTATACTAAAAGTAGGTTTTTACTCCTACAAAAATTATAACGCTGCCTGGATTTGTTGTTTTTGAAGAAAATGAATCATATGACCACTAAAAATGTTGGCATGTAGAAGCTCTCTGTGATGGCAAATCAACTATGCTAATTATGTCGATTATAAGATCACCAAAGGTCAAAAGACCACCAATTTTTGACTTCTTTGAAATCTCGGTATATTGGTTTTAGCCCCCTTTCAAGGCAATGGACGAGCACTATTGATACATTTCACCCCTTAATTTGTACGAAAAGGAAACCTGTTAACAATTAGACCATCCCATGTTCCTATATTATGAAAACTGACCAACTAATAACAAGTGAACGACAAGTGATTTGAAAAATAAACTCAAACTGAATTTTATTGCTCTTATAGATAAAATGCTTCCTAGGACTCTTGTTACATAAGATAATATATCATATGACCAGTCAAAATGTTGAATATAGAAGCTCATTTTGATAATAATTCAATTATGCAAATTTGGTCCATTATAAGATCACAAGAGGTCAAAAGGTCACCAACTTCTAGACTACAGTAACTTTGAAATCTTGCAATATTGCTATCTAGTTCCATGGACAAGCACTACTGATATATGTTATCCCTAATTTCTTTTCAAATAGTCAAATGGCTAATACTTTACTCCATTCGTGTATCCACAGATTGAATGCTGACAAACGTATTACAAAGCAAAGCCAGTTTTGTGCATTACCTGATATCAGGAGTATCCGTTAACATATAAAAGTTGGCAAATGATGTGAAGAATGTGTTTTACTTTTATCCATACAATGATACCACTTGCAGGATTTGTTGTTCTTGAAGATAACAAGTTATTTGACCGCTCAAAGCGTTGGTATTACAGAGCTCCTTTCAATCATAGGTCAATTAACCAAATCAAGTCAACTGTGCAGTATTGAGAGGTCCAAAGGTCACCACTTTTTCGACAGGCACTTATGGTACATTTAAACCCTCTTTAAAAAAATAGACACCCTGCTATGAGTTACACCACCCAGGACCAATTAAGTGAAATGATTATCATCCTATTGCAATCGAGTTACAAGTTATGTGAAAAAATGCGAAAATATGTTTTCATTACACACCCACGTACCCCGATAAAAATGAGATTACGTAAGCTGACCAGAGTTGGCAGCCTAGAGCAACCATTGTCAGGTAGCTTTCTGTTCTCATTTCCTAATTCATACTACAGTAACATCACAACAGGCCTTTGCCATATGAAAAATTATTGGAGAAATGGGCAAACATGAAAAACCTCATCATTGATATATTCCCTGTTTTCATAATGTACCCTGCAATGCAGGTGAAATACATAATCGTTACCATAGTTGGGAAATATATGAATGTGCTATGTTGAATACAACATTACTGACAAGTCCTATTCAAATATTTCGAACAATTATTATTTCCCAAGTAGTTGTTAAGAGTATCAAACGTGCAAGCTATAACTTCTAGAGAACACTATAAAAAAAATGAGTTAAATTCTTTTTTGGGACCAAAAAATGTTTTCTACACTGTTTTGTAAATTTAGAATAACATTAATGCTCCTATTGAATTGATGAATAAATATCATTATTCTTGTCTTTATTCATTTTCCCTTTGTTAAAAAATGTTTTTTCCCAAGGTAGAAGATTTTTCGAAGGATCTGGGTTACCTTTTGCATTATTGATATATATATTAATATTTATATATATATATATATATATATATATATATATATATATATATATATATATATATATATATAATATATATATATATATATATATATATATATATATATATATATATATATATATATATATATATATATATATATATATATATATATATATATATATATA
>CAWWDR010000788.1:5000-15375 GCA_963942565.1 Maea johnstoni | reverse complement strand
ATATATAATATATATATATATATATATATATATATATATATATATATATATATATATATATATATATATATATATATATATATATATATATATATATATATATATATATATATATATATATATATATATATATATATATATATATATATATATATATATTATATATATATATATATATATATATATATATATATATATATATATATATATATATATATATATATATATATATATATATATATATATATATATATATATATATATATATATATATATATATATATATATATATATATATATATATATATATATATATATATATATATATATATATATATATATATATATACATATATATATATACATATATATATATATACATATATATATATATACATATATATATATACATATACATATATACATATATATATATATATATATATATATATATATATATATATATATATATATATATATATATATATATATATATATATATATATATATATATATATATATATATATATATATATATATATATATATATTTACATCACACAGAATGTTTGGTCCCAATTTCATCATAAATTAAATCCCCCCCCCCCCTCACTGACTTAGTGTTCCCCCTAGCAGACGAACAATTCATCATACATTTTCACCCTGAGCCTGGAAGCACCACCACTAGAGAAAGACTTCAGGATCCTGATACCACATAACCCTTACTGTTGCGTATACACGTGGTAGGATTGTTTTAAAACTTCCAATTACGTTGGCTTTCATATTTCTGGTAAACGGTGGCTTAGCAGTTAATATTATAGTAAAACATGGGGCAATCATATGTACACAAGTATAAAAAACCCTGAGTATGCAGACTTATTTCTGTGCCTCTGTGATCATTCCTCTAATTATTTTATCCAGTTGCTGGTAGTCTTGGAGCTGGTTGCATATTTGCGCTGAAAGTCTGAACCACAATTCACCCTGTATCAGGACCACAACAACGACCACTTTATGACGGTAATGAATGTCTGTAAACAGTCTCTCAGCGCCTTCCTGAAATAGATAATGGTATATATACATATATTTATATATATATATATATATATATATATATATATATATATATATATATATATATATATATATATATATATATATATATATATATATATATATATATATATATATATATATATATATATAAATATATATATATATATATATATTTATATATATACATATATATATATATATACATACATACATACATTATATATATATATATATATATATATATATATATATATATATATATATATATATATATATATACATATATATAATTGATAATAATAATTGATAATAATAATAATTGATATTTGATATAGCGCCCTTTTCACCTCTAATGTTCAAAAGCGCTTTAAAGAAAGTCCATATAGTCTATAAAGTCTAATAAACTCCTTTCGAAATACCAATGTTTTCAGCCGTTTCCTGAAGTTTTGCACACTATCAGCAGCCTTGATGAAGCATTGGGAAGCTAGAAATGAACCAAAAACAACGAATTGTCCAACTGGAATCGATCCTGCGACCCCCGATATTCCAGCCGACACGCTATAAATGAGGCCACCGAGTCATGATAGACAATTGTTGTAAAAACAAAATTATATTCATTTTCATGATTTGGGATCATGCCTAACATACCGAATAAAATCTCGTTATTTACTATTTGGCCATTTTTATTAATTACCCCCCAAATTTAGATATGGCCCCAAAATGAATTCGATCCCCCCCCCCCCCCTTATCGTGTCAATATGTGGATCCATAATCATCCAATACATGCTAACTAAGATGGCCCCACCCGTATATAGATCACTCGAATGTCGTTAGAAACCAATAACGATATAACGAGCGCCGAAACAACTGATCAAACTTTTTTGATCTCCCGACTTTATGCCTTTCCAAATAAAAGGACAATAGTAAATGGGTGTGTTCAGATTTTTACATTTGCACACGTTTAACTTTTCGAAGCCGCCCCGCGTCACGGTATGAACAAAAGCGTCAAGGTGAAACTTACATGAGTGGTCTCGTACCCTGCTAGCTTAGGGGCTCTGATCAGCCTTATGAAAGGAGCTTCCATATCAGCCGGGACAGGAAAACGTTCTGTACTCCAAGAACTCACCAACAGAGCCACCGCCTTATCCAGTAACTCTTTGTTGTATCTGTAGATAGACTCCTGAAAAGATATCACAAGCTTCTGAATATTGCAACCCTTGCTTCTTCCAATGTAGGGCCAGGAAATGGAACTCTCAGGCGGAGGCTGTAGACATTAGGGAGGTTCCGCTAAGTCGAATACGCCTCCGCGAACGGTTAAGCGGAGTGCCAAGTGATGCAACGTCATCACTTTGCGTGTAGCCTGGGGCGAGCGCGTTCTCGTCAACCGGCTTAAACACGCTTTAAGACGTAAGTCCAAAACGGCGCAGCTATTTGAATAAATATAGAATATGAAATTGATAATCCAAAAAAACATTGATTGGAACATTGAGTTAAATATGTTAACTCAACATTGACCGGGCGCTTTTTAAAAATTCGCCGATTTTAATATTGAAATTTAAAATATAAAAATAGGTTCCGTTTGTCACAGATGATCAGCACTGAAGCCTCTGGCGGGGGATTTTTTAATTGCTACGGCGTAGCCGTAGTCTCGCCATAGCGGATTTATGTTTATAACCACCCGCCTCCGCCTACGGCTCTGTACAAGCTTAGCCGTTCGCGGAGGCGCATCCGACTTAGCGGAACCTCCCTAGTGCCAATTACTTAGCCAAGGTCTTTAGGAGAGAGCAAGACAGAATGTAAACATCTATCAGGTTCTCTGCCGATGAGTAATAGGGTGTCGCACCCCAAACCAGGATTGGCATTGCTTTTGGTTATTCTTATGATATGCTTTTGAAAATTCGGTGTGATGATAAAAGTCTTCAAACTAGTAGGTCTCAGCTTAAGAAGAAACATAGAACACGAAGATCAGATCTTCCGCATCTAATATGGTTGTTGAAAAAATGTAAACATTATTTTATAATGAAAAGAAAAACGATTTAAATTAAAGGGATCAAACGATTTCAGAGAGCTCCTTACGTATCTCCAGGCACCCAAGTGAGTCTGACGTTAGATATGAGAGGACCGCTACCTGAGGACCAGGACCCCTACACACACACCTACACACTTCTGCATATATATATATATATATATATATATTATATATATATATATATATATATATATATATATATATATATATATATATATATATATATATATATATATATATATATATATATATATATATATATATATATATATATATATATATATATATATATATATATATTCTCATTAGACCCGGTTTGTGTCTCTATCCAGGTCATCTGTTCTAAGTTTATTATTTTTTCTGTTATTGGCCTTTCAGAGACACGGGACCACACTATAGTAAAAATCTGCCGTCAGTCCGGTAAATTCACCGGAGTGGATTGCTTGCTTGTATAAAGCGATTATCACGGTCAGAGTTATTCCATTCAATTATGTACATGTTTGACTAGTGGATTTGCACCATGTCGGCAGGTGAAAATGGTAAAGTGTTTTATAATCTTAGAAAGAAGGACATGTTCTAAAGAGCTTGTGACAAGCCCAGTGATACATCATTTAATAAGCAGATAGATTAGTGTTGGTGTTGCATTCTTGTGGAGTTGTGGTAACGGGTCCGTTTTTCCTAAAGGCCCGTTACTCCCGGCCGTTACTTTGAAGGCAAAACAGGGCCGTCACATGCCCGTGGTAAAATTTTAGGTCCTCTATGGATGCCGTTCAGTTGCGGATCTGTATCAGGCCTGTAATGGTCCTGTAACTTGGGCCCATAGAGCATAGAGGATGTGCCCAAAAGGGTGACATCTGGTTGCCATGTTTCTATCATAAAAAGCTTCATATTTTGAAAATTTTCTTCTCAAATAAAACAAATGTTTTAAAAAATGTTTTTATATTCAATACCTCCAAAGTGAGGATACATATGTAGATACATAGATTGGGATCCACCAGCCCCATGGGTCTCAATGAAAATGGTGAAGCCATTTCTCTCACAGTTAACGGGTAGTGGCATTTTGAACCCCTGTTTATGTGTCAGGCTTCCCACTAAAGGTCTGGTGTTTTATATTAGTCCCCTTATTACCTCTACTTCCAACTTATTTATCCTCTCTGTAATCTTAAGATCTCCTGAAATCTTATTGGCTTCACTCACCAAACCACCCATCTCCTCGAAGAAATGAATTCCATCCTTGGCGCATATTTGAGCAGAGAGATCACGTGTGCCTTGCATGAAGAAATTCTTTTGGAATGGCTTTTCAAAATAGAAATGTGACGTCACAACTGGGTTTATGATGGCGTGGTGAAGGGGGTTAACCCAAAGAACAGCACAGGCTTTTGGCGAGAAGACCCATTTATGGAAGTTTCCTAAAATCATAAAACACATCACGTGTACACACATTGTGTTGCCAAGTGTGACTTACCTGTATGCAGTGTAATCAGAGCTGCACTTGTGCAAATAACGGCTATGCATATTGGAAAATAGTGTATCCATTGGCTACAAGCAGGGTATATCAGTGGATTCCCTTATGTGACCTATACCACTGGTCGCGTGGCAAGAGCTGCTCCTCGAAACCCATTATTTATTTCACTTCTGCGACAAAAGTGGGAAAAAGGGATGGGAGGGGGGGGGGATTGAAGAGAAGTTGATTCTCGCTATCTTTTATTGCAATTCTTTCTCTCTTTGACTCATCGATTATCCTCTTATCTACCATTTGATGTTCATTACGAAATTCCCTTTCTTAAAAAGACTGTAATTTAGGGGGGGGGGGGGGGGGGTTGAGTATACCTTGACTTATTTTTTTTTAAATTCTAAACCTCCTGCGCATCATTGAATAGAACTCAGAATCCAAACCCGTGCTGTGCACAGGGGCCTGATAATACATGCTATATGAATAAAAATACTGCATATGTTGCAACAATTGGAGAGAAGAAATCTCTTCTTCGAAAGCAATGTGGAAGTGGTGCTGTTTTATACCTGGGAATCATAGATCCAGTCTTTTTTTATAGAATAATCATAGGTGTAAAATGGTTAAGTATCTACCTGCAAAGAAGTCAGCATTGAGCTGCTCGAGGTTGAGGGGCAACTGTCCTGGGGCGTGGGCACCGTCCACTACGGATAGTACGCCACGTTCCCGGCAGAGGGCGACCAACTCTGCGAACGGCAAGACTACAGCACTTGGACTGGTAATGACATCTAAAAGACAAAATGACGTTTCAAGGTAGGTCCAGGACATGAGCTAGCATGTTCTTCATTTACAGCTTGTAGGGGATTGTAACACCCAGTAAACTATATATACTTTCTGAAGGAAGACCTTTTTAGATACCTCTCAATGTTTTCCTTTCTTAAAGTTTACAGTTGTATTGAGAAAAATGTGAAATGTCATTTTTTCAATAACACTCTGTGATTTAATCAAAGATAAATCAAAGTAGCATTAGGGGGGGGGGGGGGTAGCTAAAAAGGTCTTCTTTCAGAAAATATATAGTTAACTGGGTATTACATTCCCTTGCAAGCTGTAAATGAATAAAATGCTAGCTTAATTATGTCCTTAGTGCAATACATGGTCTGACGAAACTACTATTTCGCTGGGAAAGAACTGCTAGGTGTCATACATGACCTGATTAATGTACCAGTGCCGCTGAAAGTATATTGCCAGACAGCAAACCTACTATTTGGTAAAATGGATTCTATCAAAGTCTTATGAGATAAAGGCGTTCAACTTCTAGTAGATGAGTCCTTGTCTGTGGCCAGGAGAATCTATAAATAGAACCCGGTTCCTGTATGCATGGGACGCTTCAGGGGGGAACCGGAGGAGAATGCTTCATGTTATCAGCCGGTGGTCGTTAAAAGTCGTTAATGTCGTTAAATGACAATAAAAGTACTGGCCTTTTGGCTGGGGTGTTGGTTATTTTTATACCTCAAAAGCATTTGGTTGTGTATATTGGTATTATAGCCGTTTCGGCTAAGTTGAACGCCTTTGTCTCATAAGCCTTGATTTTATGCAATGGGCAGCCTACTAAAACTGGCCATGGACGATCCACAAATAGGGTATGGGTGGCTTAGAATTTACCATGGGTGGTCATGGACAGGCCAGAAGTTTATAGGTAAATGGCAATGAAGATGGTTCATATATATTCTTAGTTCTTATAACCACTCGCCAAATATTAGAGTTATCAAGCCGAGAAATGGTTGATGAAAAGTCGTGTATTGCATACCAATGACAGCAACGCGGATGTTTGGATGCTCATCGAAGGTCTCCCTATACTTTTGTAGAATTTCTTCTTTACTTTGAATCGGGAATGTAATATCGATACATACTACACCAGCCCCTGCAAAGGATCACATGTTTATCATACAAGTTTAGAAAAATGAGCATTGTCCAAGTTTTTTAACTTATACAGTTTACAAGCACATTAGTCAATAATTATATATACATATATATATATATATATATATATATATATATATATATATATATATATATATATATATATATATATATATATATATATATATATATATATAGTCCTCTCATAATGTACCTGTGTATAAAAGAGTCAATGAACAACAATAGCTAAACAGTGATTATTCTTTATTGCGATCACAACAAATGGTGTATACATTGACTCACATGTCTTTGGTACAGCTTCTACATAGCTTTAAAGTAGCCTCTATATAAAATCAACGATTGTCAAATGATGCCATTTAGTATTTTCATCAAACCCTGATTATGTGCACCTAATCAAGTGAGGTTGATGAACATATAAATGGTAATTATCTATATTGATTTCGTGGAAAAATATCTCTCTGAAATGAAAATAGTTAAGCAATAAACAACACATTGTTTATTCATGTACAATAGTAAATCACTGATAAAATTGTTACTGAAACATTTAAAATCCAAAACTGTCCTCAATTAAAGGCACTTGAAGTAAATATGTTCACTTTCGCTTTCCTGAGTGTCACAGACATTGATTTCTGTCATGGGATTCATTTCCATATTCAAAAACGGTCTTGTTATGTTTGGGTGTGATGTATTATTAAATAATAGTTATCTTATACATATCTTCGCTCAGCGTATGCATATCCTATACAACTTTCCCATGTCTGCGTATATGACTTGACGCGATATGTTTAAGATATCTATAAGATAACCAAGAGTTTTTCAGATCTTTAAAACAGTGTACGACAGTAATACGTCATCAAGAGGTCGTGGGAAGTGAACACGACCATTTTAGATTTTCCAAAATGGTCACGATGTGGACGGACAGATCCAAACAGACCCCAACAAGATCATGCCGACCTACTAGTCAAACTCTACCCGACCTCACACGACCATACTCGACCTCACACGACCGCCTAGTCGTCTTAGGTCGTACTTGAAGTCAGCAATATAGGAGTGGGGCTTAAAAGCTTTTATTATACCTCACTTAAAGGTTTTTGATTCTGGTTGGTCAAGGGCCATGGATTAATCGTCATGATTTTCTCACTCCTTAGTGACAGGCTATTATCCTTAACAGCTTATGGATCAGTTGAATAATTCACGGCAACAGCCATGAAATAGTTGAATAATAATCGCTAGCCCGAACACCTACAGAGTTTGCTGAGTGACCTACCGATGAAACTAGTTCAACAAGGCAGACGACGAGTATTTATCCAAAATCTCTGGTGTTTGTATTTTTTCCCCCTTTTGTGTTTTGTATTGTTCGGTATAATAAAACAGATATGACATCCCTGTGGGGTTTCCACCAGGAATAACTTCCCCTCGAGAGGATTTTTGCCATTGGGCTACGCCCTCGAGCGACAATCCTCTCTCGGGGAAGTTATTCCTGGTGGAAACCCCACAGGGATGTCATATTTATATATTCATATAGTAGAATTATGTGATAATTTTATTAGGTAGTTTGGTTATCACCTTGTTTCCTGTTGGCAGCATCTGTACAGGTATTTTTGACAGCGTGGTACGTGGTTTTGGCATAAAGTATGGATTCACCAGGGGCGAGGGGAATACTCTTAAGTACGTGGTTTATTGCTGGAAAGAGAAAGAGAGCACATCCATCAATGCATCAAATAATTTCTATGAGTCATTATATTTCAGAAACTATTAATTCGTGAGCGTTCATATTCAATGAAATTCGGTTGTATCAAACGTATATTTTGTTTATAACCGGCACATATGATGCATCACTTGTTCTACATAGAAAAAAATAATAGCAACGGATAGTTTTTATTATAGCACTTCGACATTATACATCCATACATAACGCTATTGGTGTCGTACATGTTGATATTATAGTTAATACTCGTATCTAGCAAAACTATCCCTCACAACTGATGGCTGCCAACAAGACGGCTAGTCATTAATCAAATCTTAACAATTTAAAGAACGTCATACAAACTCCAAAAAAAATATTCCGATAATAGTCTTTTCGGCTGAAACCAATCAAAGGACAGTTTGGACGAGGCTATAAATTTACATACATCTGCATAACTTAAATCTCTAAATCTAAATATCATAGTAGCTTCTTGAAGATTAATCCCTTTGGTGCTATGGTACCATCAAGTTCCTTCAAGTAATAGAACAACCACTCCACCTGTTGTTGTATTTACTGTAAGAACACAGTTTTCAAATTTTCCTCCCACAAAGCTCGCGGCAGTCTTTAAACTCTCTGTCCAGTATTCGACACTTGTTCTTCTACACCAATGGTCTGGGTTTCGCTCGTATTCATCAATGTACCTGAAATTGCAGGAAATACCACCATCTTAGCACCGTCTGCTAGCAACCATTCTAAAGGTGTAGTAGTAGTAGTAGTAGTAGTAGTAGTAGTAGTAGTAGTAGTAGTAGTAGTAGTAGTAGTAGTAGTAGTAGTAGTAGTATATAGTAGTAGTAGTAGTAGTATAAGTAGTAGCAGGAGCAGTAGTAGTAGTACTGGTAGTAGTCGTAGTAGTAGTAGTAGTAGTAGTAGTAGTAGTAGTAGTAGTAGTAGTCGTAGTAGTAGTAGTAGTAGTAGTAGTAGTAGTAGTGGTAGTGGTAGTAGTAGTAGTAGTAGTAGTAGTAGTAGTAGTAGTAGTAGTAGTAGTAGCAGCAGTAGTAGTACTGGTAGTAGTTGTAATAGTAGTAGTAGTAGTAGTAGTAGTAGTAGCAGTAATAGCAGTAGTAGCAGTAGTAGTAGTAGTAGTAGTGAGCAGTGGTAGTAGCATGACTAGCAGCAGTTGGTTTATGTACCATTAGCCGATTTATATCTCAAAGTGCCGCATGACTCCCGTGGTGAATACAAGTGAACATGGACACCTCACCCCCTACACCCCCCCCCCCCCCCCTTATCCATTCATTCATACTTCTCTCCCAGAATCTAGGGCCATCTAGCAGCATTCAGCAGCATTTCCGGGGCTTTTCGGAAAATGTTGTGAGACATTCCGTTGACAAAGGAACCGTGTGTGCATTATTCGGGGCTGCACTGTGTCGGTTTGGGAATACATTCGGTACAAATTCGGGAACTGTTTCAGTCCGGCAAAGAAAGCTGGATTTTGGGGCTGAACCTTTTTTTTCATATATACTATATTAGGTCTTTTTTCAGTTGATTTTTGGTAGTCAAGGGTACCCACTTTAAAGGGGAAATAATGCCTCACATACATATTAGCTTGTATGAAAGTAAATAAGTTCAGGAATAGGATGCTGTCCTCCTTTTTCTCTCAGTGATCCCATGAGGGGAGAACTTTGCGTATTGCCATCAGCCTGCCCAGCCCCTAGAAGCCCCTGCTAGCAGTCATGTTCTCCAATTGCTATCAGCTGTGACTCAATGAGTGGCATTGCCACTTCCTGCCCCCGCTCCCTGAGCAGTGGATCATAGACTATATATATACATACATACATACATCTATCTATCGATATATATATTATTTGATACTCTTACCTTTTCTGTCTGCTAAGGACTTGAGTAGGGCAGATGCCATAGTATCCATGATCGAGGAAGGTCTCTGTAGGATCCAACTGAAAATATTTATTCTTCTTTTCTGCACCGTACTTCAAAGATGCAGCCTCCATATCTCCTATCTGATTCTAGGCGGACTCTATTCTGTCTGTAGGCGACCTACTTCTCGCATGTCATTGCAATGGGGTCAGGATCGAATCATAGGCACGTGACTCAAATGATTGATTCTCGTACTGGCAGGTTAAAAGCAACCCAAAGTTAAAACTGATGATGATGATAATAATAATGGAAGTGGCTGCGTAGTCGGCCAACCGACTTCC
>CAWWDR010000787.1:10000-31651 GCA_963942565.1 Maea johnstoni | reverse complement strand
TCTTGGTTTAAGCAGATCTATATTGGTGACAAGGACGCACTTAATTCCAGATTTACAGTACTTCACTCATCCATCAGTATACAAATAATTTTATGGCTGGATTTTGAAAATATTTTCAATTCATTTTATCTTTTTTCAGAAGTTAGAGAATCAACCGATGTCAAGTTCATAAGTAACATCTAAAAGGCCAAATATGACTAGAATCTTTTGACCAAGAAGTCTATGATGGCTAATACAACCGCCATCCTACTAGCAAGACGCCCATGACAAATTCAACGCACAGAACAGAAATACAATAAAGTAAAACAATATTCACATTACTGTATTCAGTATATATATATATATATATATATATATATATATATATATATATATATATATATATATATATATATATATATATATATATATATATATATATCTTCGTTTATATATATATATGAATATATATATATATATATATATATATATATATATATATATATATATATATATATAGAGAGAGAGAGAGAGAGAGAGAGAGAGAGAGAGAGAGAGAGAGAGAGAGGCTTTTGAACTGTTCTTTGCATGAAATTGACATGCACCCTAGAGCAGAATGCCGAAATCTATATTAAACACAGTCTTAGCGGAAAGCCTATCATGCGGTTAATGCATATTAACCTCTTTTTCGTTTTTTAAATTGTTTTTTTTTTTCAAGCAACTCCAGGTACTCCTTAACCCCTTTCATCACTGCATATATTTGAGGATGGCTTCCTAGAGAAAGTACCTTTCCTGAGCTGTGTTAACGGCAATTTCCATCGGAAAATTTTCTTAGGATTTGTCCAGTTCTGTTCCAATAGTATTCAAGAAGCATTGCGACCAAAGCTTTTCAAGGTTACCTCTGAGCAACATTGACTCAAAGCATAGAAGTTGGCTAAAAGGTCACGCGTCAATCTTGCGCTTGGGTGATAAGATCCTAGCAGTGGCCAAAATATCCGTTATAATATCAAGGTACGGAGACAAGCTCAATACACTTGTTTTGACGCAAGCACCCTGACCAAGAAGAGGAAATATCAACATTTTCATGAAGATTTGAATTATTTGCCTCATGCTCATACTATCACACATTTGGATACTTAATACATCCTCAAATCCTTGCTTCTTTTACGTATTGATTAGAACCATTCTATATTCATGAAGGGCTGTATAGATTATATATGTTTCCTAGTTGAAGGAACGACATTGAGCGCACCATACACTAAAGAGCAATCCGATATTGCACTCTATGACAGTGGCAAATATGAGAATGCCTATGCTGGCAGAAGACGTTTATCTTTTGATCATATCCTAATACTATAATGTGTTCATGGTATGACGTTCTGCAACGATGAATGCCCCGGTAAATAACCGTATGGAAAGTTCAAACTATAATTGTAACAATTTAAAGTGTCAATTTTTCAATCCCAAGCCAATTCCTAACCAAAACAAAAATGTACAATAATCCACAATCCGCTGTGGCCTACTTCCGAGAAGCAGTGGGTTTGATTCCCCACTTGATACTCATTAGAGGGTTGGCATGGTCAATTACTGACGTGCGGTATTTGATGGGATGTCGAAGGTGCCTTCACAACTAAAATTGAGACTATTCAGAAAGAGAAGGGAATCGCTTCCCAGTTCCAAATTTCTATCTCTTCACAAAGGGACCTTAACTGTTGAAAGCTAATCAAAACCCTAGTCTTTTACCTGCTGCTCAACTATGAAAACTCTATAAGCACTCACTGGGTGCTTACACCAGTCCGATCGCCAAGACCAAGACACCACTATGTTGCATATTGGAAAGGAGTAGGCCATATGACGTGGACAATGGAGACATCAAAAGCTTGAGGCAAGTTAGACGGTATTGTGGGACAGGTGGTGTCGCAGGTATGTAATACAATATCAGCCTTATATGACTTGGTAAATTGTTTTATGTGTATGTTGCATACTTTGTTTGGTCTGATATGTTTAATACTGTGTGCACGTATCATTACTAACAGTTAAGGGAATATTTTATCAAGGAATAATGACTATGTGTTACATGTGTCTTCTAAGAAATATCCAGATAGAAAACCCCCTCTCTTAAATCCTAGTCAAGTCGTGTGCACCAAGTTTTCTACCTTAAATGAGAAGTTGAAAGCATGAGTGATCAGAGCAAGAGAGCAGCTGCTTCATGCCAAAGACAAACTGCAGAAGTACATTCAAGGAGCAAGACACCTTCCCTCCCCGAAACCTGGAGATGTGATGCAATTGAGGAATGAGAAAGCATGGAAACTGCTGCTGTTTTCAAATCAGACATTTAGCCATGATCCTAGATTATCAATCATGTCCCTAAGATGTGTACTCGACCTTTATTAGATATTCCCCTGTCACTGCAAAATGAGAGTCCATTTCATTCAACCAGGCCAGTGAGTGAACATGTGCCAATGCCAGTAATCCCAGATAAACCAATTTCACCTAAGGTGTTGCTGCCATCAGAGTCTACTTGTTGAGTGTCAAGACCTTCATCACGCTTTGGTTGGAGATTATGTAAAAGATTAAGGCTGGTATCTTTGTATCTAAGTCATGTGCTAGAAACCTCTGACTTATAGATCTTTGGTAATCAAGTGTGAATACAGTACAAGGCGAGACTTCAGCATGTATGATAAGAACTCTTCAAATGCACTGAGGAAGAAGATGTGAAATTGAAATCACTGATAAATGTCAATTCAGGACTTTAAGTGCAGTAATTAGTTTAATAGTGACATGAAATAATTTGAGGCAATTTTTCATGCTTGATCTAATAAGCAATCATTTTGAAATAATCCTCCCATTGTATTGTATTGTATTGTATTTTTATTGACTGTACATTGGTACAAAATCATATGATATACAAAACATTATATACATCCCATAACGGGTGATACAGAAATGCAAATATAACAAAAAGAATTATCATGAATCTGAGGACTGCAAAACACACAGGGATAACAAAATGGAGAATTAGAGGCAGGAAAACTAATACAAAAAGAGGCTTGACTACCACTTAACTTAGAGCTTTAAACGTGGGAGTACAGAGAAGCTCTTACATAAAATAAGCTTATTCATGATTACCTCCAGAGGGAGATCGAAAACATTCTAATCTAAGAAATGGAATATGAAGTTATCCACTGGAGAAAGGGAGATGTAACATGTGCGATTGAACTCTTCTAATTGCTCACACTGGAAAGTCGACTTTACCAAACCAGAAGATCAAGTTACGTTTGTACTCTAGGTTATGTGATGGAAAACCTTTGTGGTCACTCCCACACTAGATGTCAATCTGACCAGTTGTTTTTCTATAATTGTAACAGTCTGAAACAAGATAATGACCACACCCAGTTCGTTTGTCTTGTGTTGATTGTTCTATATGTGAATTTGTACTTAATATGAGTATATATGATATGATGTGTATAGATAACGTGTACCCGTACTTAAATGGCCTGTGCCTATGTGGAAAAAAATACTATTACACGCCTGTGTACTTTAAAATTCAAAAATATCAAATGGTGTATCTGCATTTACTCGAGCGTTATGGCATTTTTGGCTCAATCCTGACTGCCTAACTGCTTTTGGAATGTTTTTTCAGTTTTGAATTGAATGAATGGAAGACATCACAAAGTTGTTGTGGCAATTACACAAAATGAACAGAATAGTTTGGACATTCCTTCATTGCCTGGCAGCTCTCCAGTACGAAAGCCAAGGATTGAAACTTAATAGTTTGTTGTTGAATAACCTAACTGCACCAGTGGCTAAACAAACCTTTATAACTTGAATAGTGGGGTATATAGGTATGCTTATCTTTGCGCTTAAGTCAGGTTTCCAGTATAGTTTGTTTCATTCTTCAGGTCACATTAGCAAGTTTGATGCAGCCACCTGGTGCCTATGGGTATTAGCTATCAGGAACTGAGAATTGACCAAAATGTGTTAAATGTAGTAGGGAAACAATAATTTCTCAAAGCTGAGATTCAGAAGAGCTCAAATAGTAAACATCATTTTCTGAAATGATGCTAAAAACACACCATTAATAGAGTTTTTCTATGACGCACTACCATGAATTGTTACCATAAATACATGCACTACCAAAGTTATTGTGTGTACGCACCAGTAAGAGTTAGGTTCACATGTGGATGATCTGATTGTGATTTCTGATGATCATCTATCATGCTTGAGGTGATTGCTATTTCATGTCAATAGTAGTATATTTATTCGCTGTAACATTCGGTTACAAAATCATACATGTACAAATCTCATATGACATAAGAGGTGCCAGTAACTCAACAAAAAACACATAAGAATATGATAACAGAACTAGGTTAATAACCCAAAGGAAAAATATTAGCCAAATCAATATCAGGATTACATGTAGGGTTAACAGGTCCGGTTAGATCACCCGATCGGGAGAAATCTCCCGATCGGGATATTTCTCCCGTTCGGGATACATTCTTAGTTTTGTAGACGTGGCTACGATTAGCAACAAAACACAGAAAAACATACATTCGAGGCACAACCAGTGACAACAGCAGCCTCGTAGCTCCTGAGTTGGTCCTTCTAGTCTGTCCGACTTTGACCTTTGGCGAGCGTGAACTCAGGTTTGTTTATAAAAGCTGTTAAGTCACGCTGCTGGACTGCACTGGTGGGAGAGCCTCATACTTTAGGTACTCCAAAATCAGATTCTGCCATTAGAATCTGCAAATTTTTCGTTAAGCTGAAAGTTAATGTTGTTAACTCAAGATTGCATGTCCGCTTTTTGTACTGGTTGAGTATTTTATAAATGGTCAACGGTTAAAGTGTACCTTCCTGATAATACCTCATGTATATCCCGAACGGGATATAAATCAGAAACCACGTGGTCCTATTTATATCCCGATCGGGATACTATTACTTTTTCTATAAATTATGAAAGGTATATATATAATTAACAACTTCACAGAAATTATGCATAATGTATTCTCATAATATTTTCCCATACAAGCCTGCACAAATACCATTCACACTCAAATACAACCATAAACCCTTCATAATTAGTAGAGTAAGAAATAGTATCCCGATCGGGATATAAATATAGGACGGTTAGGACCACGTGGTTTCTGATTTATATCCCGTTCGGGATATACATGAGGTATTATCAGGAAGGTACACTTTAACCGTTGACCATTTATAAAATACTCAACCAGTACAAAAAGCGGACATGCAATCTAGAGTTAACAACATTAACTTTCAGATTAACGAAAAATTTGCAGATTCTAATGGCAGAATCTGATTTTGCAGTACCTAAAGTATGAGGCTCTCCCACCAGTGCAGTCCAGCAGCGTGACTTAACAGCTTTTATAAACAAACCTGACTTCACGCTCGCCAAAGGTCAAAGTCGGACAGACTAGAAGGACCAACTCAGGAGCTACGAGGCTGCTGTTGTCACTGGTTGTGCCTCGAATGTATGTTTTTCTGTGTTTTGTTGCTAATCGTAGCCACGTCTACAAAACTAAGAATGTATCCCGAACGGGAGAAATATCCCGATCGGGAGATTTCTCCCGATCGGCTGTGGAGGAGCTGTGGAGGAGCTGAAAGGCTGTGGAGGAGAACTGGCCTGACAGTTCATCGTGAAATCTTCAAGGAAGAAAGAGACAAATACAACAAGCTCCTTGAAAGTAGCAAAGTGTCATATTACAATCAGAGGATTATTGATTGTGGGCAGGATTCAAAAGCGATGTCCCAGACAATGAATGAACTCCTCTTCAGGCAGAAAGTGTCAAAACTCCCAGAACACAGCTCTGCAGAAGAACTTGCAAATAGGTTCTCATGCTTTTTCAAGGAAAAGATTGATAAAATCAGGGATAACCTCCCTGACTGCTCTGACATCAACCTGGAAATAGCACAGTCACCACCTGTTTCCACTCTGAATGTTCTGCGGAATACTACAGAGGAGGAAGTATGGAAGATAATTTGCAAGTCTCCTGCGAAAAGCTGCATGCTTGATCCAATCCCAACTTGGCTCATCAAAGAAAGTAGAAGCGAATTACTTCCAGTAATGACTAACATCATAAATTCTTCTCTCAGATCTAGCCAGGTACCGAAATCCATGAAGTCGGCTATAGTAACACCGTTACTTAAGAAATCTACCCTAGATCCAGATATTCTAAAGAACTACCGTCCTGTCAGTAACCTTTCTTACATCTCAAAACTGTTGGAGAGGGTGGTGGCGGGGCGACTCACTTACTACATGACTGAGAACAACTTGCATGAACATTTACAATCTGCTTACAAGCCTGGTCACAGCACTGAGACTGCCCTAGTGAAAGTACAGAATGACATTCTAACCAGCATTGACCAGCATGGAGTAGTTATACTGGTCATGTTAGATCTGAGTGCGGCGTTCGACACCATCGACCATGATATCCTATTCAGCAGAATGGAAAATACATTAGGTATTACGGGTCAAGCACTTGCTTGGTTTAAGTCTTACCTGTCAGGACGCACACTCCGCATCAAGATTGACAAGTCATTCTCTGAGTTACAGGACATTCTGTGGTCCGTACCACAGGGATCAGTGTTAGGACCATTGTTGTTCCTGATCTACCTCCTACCCCTTGGAAAACTCATCAGAAAGCATGGTTTAGAGCTTCACATATATGCAGACGACACACAGCTCTATCTGGCAATAAAACCTATCACTCAACAAGCTGTGGACATAGGAGTTGCTAGGCTGGAGGGCTGCCTCACTGACATATATACATGGATGTCACAGAACAAGCTAAAACTGAATGCAGACAAAACGGAAGTCCTAGTGCTAGGTACCCCTAAGCAGCGAGCCAAAATATCTGTGCCTAGCATCTCCGTAAATGGTGAGATTGTTAAGATTCTCAATATACCTATCGGCAATCTGGGCTCTGTTTTTGATCCAAGCATGAATATGGCCGCACATGTGTCAAAGGCAGTCAAATCTGCAAACTATCACCTTCGAAATATTGGAAGGATCAGAAAATACTTGACTGCAGAATCAACTAAAGGTGCTGTCATATCCCTGGTAACCTCAAGATTCGACTACTGCAATGGACTTCTCTGTGGAATACCTGAAGAGCTAATATGTAAGCTCCAGAGAGTACAAAATAATGCCGCCAGGGTGATCACACTCACAAAGAAGTATGACCATATCACTCCAGTACTAAAGGAACTTCACTGGTTACCAGTCAGGAAGAGAATTGAATTCAAGATTCTTCTCCTGGCGTACAAGTGTTTGCATGGAACTGCACCCTCTTACCTGAGGGAAATGCTGAAAGAGTATGTCCCACCACGGACACTGAGATCAACATCCAAGAACTTACTCTGCGAGCCGAGAACCAACATGAAAACCTACGGTGACAGATCATTTAGTGCCTGTGCCCCAAAACTATGGAATCAGCTCCCAAATAAAATTCGGGCAGCTGGGAGTGTGGCAATCTTCAAACGACAATTGAAAACACATCTGTTCAAAGATGTATTTATCAAATAACTATGTGGATATCAACATCTATCCTCTGACAATGAATGTAATGCGCCTTTGAGCATGTTTATATGGAAAGGGCGCAATATCAAATGACAATATTATTATTATTATTATTATCTAACCGGACCTGGTTAAGGCTCCCAAAATGTCCTATCCACAGTAAAAATGAAGGGGTCGACTCACACGAACAGGGGTGTGTCGCCGCCTCAAGGTAATGCTTGATCTAATTGATGCAGCAATGCAGACATCATGCTAAGGCGTTGTACGACTTTGGCTTTAGTATGACCGTGGAAGCTTGTGACAGGCCCGTTCTGCCTAGAGACAGAGTAGCTCCCCAGATACCCTAATTTATAGCATGTCACATGGAAACCGGCTTGGGAAAAATGATATGGTAATTAATCATAATTAATTAAAGATAATTTAAAACAGAAATAAAAGACTTTGAAGGGAATTTTCTGAAAAGAATGCGTCGCCAAAAATTATAGATTAGATTAGTAGATTAAATATTGACCTATTCAGCAATATCTGTCGCAGTTGACCGAATCACATGAGCCATACAAACCGTTTATATGGATTGCCCTCATAGCCAATCGCACATAGTAAAGTAGCAGATGATCCTATTTACATGTAGGGACAGACTCATACAGAAAATTACTGATACGAATTATTCATCAAAGGAAAGCTGAAGATCTGAGAAGTTCAAAAAGCTGTGATGCTGTTCAACATTTGACAATTGGGAGCTTTCATTTGATGTATGACTCGTCTAAGAAACTTTGCAGGTGGGCGTTTTCCCCAAATATGTACTTGGAACTATTGACTGCCTCTCGTAACTGACTGGGTTAGAACCTGACCAGGGCACTTGAGAAAGTTTCCAGTGACTCAGAATTGTGTGATGGTCTGTATGGATTCCAATTTTCTACACCGTGGGCTAGCCACAACCTTACTGCAATATGGCAGAAAAGGTGAAATTTAACTTCCCACCTTTTATTATATAAGCTAGTATAAGGCAACCCGCTAGGGCCTAGTAGTTATAACCCCTGACCCTAAGTTGGTATCACGAAGACTGAGTGTCACCTCCATTACGTTACCATGTAGATACATCAGGAATTATACACATAAACTGCTGCAACAGAGCTACCACCTTTCACTTTCAATTTTTGCATCTTGAAATAACCAATGCTTTGTTTAAAACCTTCATTTTCAATCTATTTAATGGTCCTTGTATCAAATATATTATACTATTGGATAATATTCATCGACAATATTTGGATAAAAAGCACATCATTTGAAAAAGAACATAACATGAGGGGCATTTGCTGATGCTGCTACCTATAATGAGATGTTGCCACTGATGTATAGATAGTTTGTTTTATTTCGAATTATCTCTCATGGGCTTAACTTTTCTAATGATAAAGCACTATTCAGGGGCCCGTATATATATATAGATTACCAAGCAATATGAAGGATTCACCACCCTTTCAATTCCCTTTTCATTCGTAGCACATCTAAAGTGATCAAGTGCTTTTCTTTGGTATCAGCGTGTTCCTAAATTTGTCCTTGGCACGATTAATACTATTTATTGAGAAAATTTGAACATGTACCCTCCACTGAGGACTTTTAATAGCAATCAAAATATTCCAAGTTGGACTCCATTTTCATGACCTTCTGACCTTCTGTGACCTAGTTACCAGTTCAAAGTATGACACAATGACAGTGCTATTCAGGGTATACCTAACACACATTTAGAGTGGTGAACCACTGTTAATTTAATTACAAAAGTCAGAGTCATTTTAGTTTCCCTAGTACTCCAAAATCTAACAACAGTTTCCCGGTCTGGATGACGATGTTGAACTCCATGTTTCTCACGTACTGCCGGCTTATAAAAAGTCTACCCTGATCTTTTAATAGTGGGAGAGCCAACTTCATGTGTATGTATAGATATATAGGGTACATCTCATGAACACTGCCCTCGGCCCGTAGACTAATAGTCATTCTCGTATGTCACATAGAGTGCAATATCTGATCACTCGTTTCTACAACTAGGAAACCTCCATGATCTATTAAGCCTTTCAAGAATATATACTGGTTCTAATCAATATGTAAAAGAAACAAGGCTTCCGAACATTCATATCATCACGGATATTTCTCGCCAATACTAGAATCTTATCACTCAAGCTCAAGATAGACGTGTGATTATTTTAAGCCAACTTCTATGCTTTAAGTCATCCATGTCCAGAGGTAACCTTGAGAAGCTATGGTTTCAATGCGTCTTGAATTGCATTGAAATTAAACAATCAACATCCTCAGAAAATTGTGCGGTGAAAATTTCTCCTTCAAGAAAGTTTTGAAAAGATTCTTTTTACTTTTAAATATTCTTTATTCATTTTTCAGCATGTCAACAAATACAATGGTACAATATTATTAGGGAAGTAGTACAGTGCACATTAACACATACTAGTAATGGATGATATGTATCCAATTGTCATAAAACACAATGATAGATGTAAAATATATTACTATTTCTTTTCATAAATATTTGAGATCAGGACATAATCTTTTTTAAAGTATAGTATAGTATGCTTTATTGACTGCACTTTTCGTACAAAATCAAGTGTCCTTTCCTTCCTCTTACATAGTACCAGTATTTCTCTTGAAAATATGAAAATAACCATTTTTGATGATATCATTCTTGATTCTTGTTATATGGGTGTTTTGTTCTTTCTTCATTGTGTGGTATATTGTTATATTTGAAAGGAGAATCATGATGCTGATTGCGATAGCATTGCATAAGTCTCCAATAAGAGTTTTAGTGTTGTTGGATAGATTATAGTTGTCCATACCGAGTTCTATTATCCAACTATTGACATCATTCCATATTTCTTTGCTTACTTTGCAATCACATGTTCAAGTATATGTTCAATAGAATCCTCTTTTTATCATAGACGACAAATACTGGGCTCCTTTAAATCATTCCTTCAAAGGAGTCCTTCATTATTACATAAAGTTTTGAACATGTTCTTTGTGTTGAGATAGAAATTTAACATTCTATTTTTCGGTAGAGGTTCATTATATGTGGGCATTCCTTTCCATTTTATATAAAGTTTTGAACATCTGTTTTCACCTAAGTTGAGAAGGAAATTTAACATAGTATTTTTCGTTAGAGGTTCATTATAAGAGGGCATTCCTTTCCATTCTAAGAATTTCATCATTTTAGAACAGATATTTTTATATTCTAAAGAGTTAGTTTTTACCCCATAAAAATTGGTAAATTCCTCCATATAAATTGTGTTTCTTATGGGATCTATAAAAATAGCAATAGAACTAATACCCTTTTCTTGCCAATCTCTTTTTGTTGGGATCTGAAGCGTGCTGTTTAGTCAAAAGGGAGCGTTCTTTACCACCTCTTTTCAAGAACTGCATTGGTTTCCTATAATAGAATAAAAACTGTTTGAGGTGGCTTCTATTATACGCTCTAGATAGTCAGATATAAAGGCAAATGAACCCTTCGGTTCAGATTCTTTAGGAAAGACAGTCCACTTGCTATTTGATCGGGGAAATCTTCTTAACCATCTTAACTTTAGGGTTTTATCAAAGAGGGTAACATTGTTGTTTTACACCACCATGATAGACTTCTCCCTCACGAATTTGTTTTCTCCATTTTGGAGTTTTGCGACACCATAGAAAGTTATTATTAATTTCTCTGATGCAAAGAGCATTGGGGCTTTGGGGAATTTAATTGCAGCATGTGGGTGACTTTAGATATAAAAAGATATTTAATAATTGTTACTTTGCCATAAAGAGTCAAATTCCTAGATTTAGCTTTAAGGTGTCAAGTTCCTAGATATGAAAGGATGCCTTTTTCAGAAAGCTATCATCAAAATATGCAGTGATGAAAGAGTTAGGGAGTACCTTAGAGGAGTTGCCTTTATTAATGCCGCTTGAAAATACGAAGTTGATGCACACTACGATAGGCCAATGCATTAGATAAAGATTGCAATCGTTTGCGCTACAGCTCTTTCTGAGCAGACGTAAAAACCGATCAAGCGCCTGGGACTCCTCAATAGGGGCAGTAGGAAAGCTTGGAAGATAGCCAGATGATGTGTGCATGAACGCACGTATGCATTCGTTTATCTCTCTCTCTCTCTCTCTCTCTCTCTCTCTCTCTCTCTCTCTCTCTCTCTCTCTCTCTCTCTCTCTCTCTCTCTCTCTCTCTCTCTATATATATATATATATATATATATATATATATATATATTTATATATGTACCTATCTATATCTATCTATCTATCTACATGTATACATATACAATATATATATATATCTATCTATCTATCTATATATATATATCTATCTATCTATCTATCTATATATATATATATATATATATATATATATATATATATATATATATATATATATATATATATATATATATATATATATATATATATATACAGTGAAACCTCTCTCTCTCTCTCTCTCTCTCTCTATATATATATATATATATATATATATATATATATATATATATATATATATATATATTATATATATATATATATATATATATATATATATATATATATATATATATAATATATATATATATATATATTTATATATGTACCTATCTATATCTATCTATCTATCTACATGTATACATATACAATATATATATATATATATATATATATATATATATATATATATATATATATATATATATATATATATATATATATATATATATATATATATATATTATAATATATATATATATATATATATATATATATATATATATATATATATATACAGTGAAACCTTGAAGATGTGTACACCTTGGTTCCAGGGCAAAAGCTATCACATTAGGGGTCTTTCTTTTATTTATATTGCAAGAGAAACACATGCAACCTGGAAATCGTGTTCACATTAAGTGTTCACATCTTCAGGGTATCCACAATCATAGGTTATACTCTATATACGTTTTTATATGCTACATCACCTTTCTTCATGGCATAAGAACGATTAAGACGGATTTTCTTCGGTAGCGATGGGACTGATAAAACATAGTAAGGCCTCCCCTCCTTTGCACCTGCACTGAACCGTTATCAGTTCAACTGAGATCCAACTTGGTGATTGAGACTGGAGCCTGCGTGCCTGAAAGGTATATTGTTAGCTATTCAATACTATCTTTGAAAAGATTTACTTTTTTCAAAGTTAATTGAAGGAGAGTCGCCAGTAGAGTCCTATTGAGTTGACTTACCCTAGCCTGCGTGGTAGTATAGAATTACCAGGATACATGGGAAGGGTGCTGCAGAATACATGGCAATCACGTTATATAGAGAAACAACAAAGAATATTATTATACCTCACTTGAAGATCGTAAGCCGTGATTGGCTTACAAAGGTTGCCCATTCCATCATGTCCACTGATGGGCTTCATATCCACCGTTGTCACTAGTGACGCCTAGCGGGGAATGTGTGAATCACCAGTCATCTGTGACCTTGACATTATAAACATTGTTTTTTATTGATATTTCACCAAAATGGGGTTTGTTCGGTGTAATAAATCAATTATACCATGCCAGTGCGGGTATCCGCCCTCGGGAAAAAAAACCATCTTCCCTCGGGGAGACATTCCATCATGATACCCACACTGGCATTGTATATTTGTATAATGAATATCCGAGTTAATCAACGAGCCCAGGTGAGGGGTGAGTTGTTTCCTAAACTCAAATTAACCTTCCTCTTTACATTATATTCACACCATCCATTTTATATATGATAAATATGTTATTCATTTTTTGTGTGTAAAATAAACTGAAATCATATCTTCCATCGAACCTCTTGTTGTATGTTACATTCTCCCTGACCCTCATGATAGCCGATGGCTTAAAACTAATCTCAGGGCCATACCCTGCGTGATTGGGCTTTCAGATGATTAAACTACATGTACAAACGACTGTCACATCATGTCTAAATATCTCGAATGGGACTTTTTCTTCCTTTTATGAAATTAATAATGAACTGAAGACCTCTCTTTTTCCAAAATAAAAACTGCAAAAGTGAAATAATCGAATAAATCAAAAAAAATGAAAGGCATGCGTTTGAAGTCCACTTTTGACAATAGCCAGATAAAGAAGAGAGACACTTAAGAAGCTTGAAAATACTAAAGACATGAATTTATACTTATGGAATATACTTTACATTGCAATACATCGCCACTCCTGAGTATCTATATGGATCATTTTGTGCTCCGAAGATCTGTGCAAAAATGTTGCATTAGAACATCCCCTGGCTCAATTGAAGTGATTATGTCCAAAAAGGCAAATCCGTGTGGTTTAACAAAAGTGTGACTTTCACTTGGTCACAGTTGATTGAGAAGTCCTTTCAACCAGGGTACATCCTCATTAGCATTTGATTTGTATAGTAGTTAAATATATATCTTTAGGTCTTCTTAGTATAAAACATCAGATAAGCAGCATTAATCTCAGTTGGTAACTGTGATGTGGTACTAGACCATGAAAAGGATATCGATAATCATTAAGACCCTAACATACCAAAGTCTAGGACTTACATAAAGTTGCTCTTATTCTAGTACCTAGGGTATTAGTCAGGTCAGAAATCAGAAAAAGGGACTTCCCCAGGCATTTTGGGGTAAAAGTCGGTATCCAGTGTTTTTAATATAAGTTAATGGTGCTGAATCTGAATATGATGGATACCAAAGTCAATTTTTAGTTTTAAGCCCATAATTTGCAAATTTCTTAAACACCCCAAAATATGTAAGAAAATCCCCAAAATGGTCAAAATGATAGGTATAGGGGTAGGAAAGACATCCTAAAATGTTGATAACTCAGCTGAGATCAAACATAGGGATCAGTGTTTGGTATCAAAATGTTGGTCTGAAAGGGAAGTACCTTTTCAAATACTTATCACATGACTCACAATAACTCATGATGTTATAAAGGTCATTCAAGGTCAAAATGGCTGCCAAATCAAGAATCTGGGATTTTCCGATACATTATAATTTCTATTTATAATTTTCTTAGTTTTTTATAAGGTATGTATTTCTTATCTGTAGCCACTTTTTCTAAAGGATTGCCTTTTAGTGGAGTTGTTAAACATTTTAGAAAGTTCATTGGTTAGAATTATAAGTCCAATTTTGAGATTTAAGGTACAAAGTAGGGTACCAGGCCCACCTGGAGCCCCCTAAAATGGACTAAAATGGTACAAATTTGAAAATCAAAATGACTGTATCTTATGTTTTACAAGTCGTAAGGGAGTAGATGATGCATCAAAATATCAGGTTTAATTTTCTCTTTAATCTGGAAGATGATGGTAAAAAAAATCTAAAATTAAGGGGTCATTGAAGGTCAAATAAAGGTCAAAATGTCTTTGTTTGAGTTATTAGTGTTTTGTCATTATACAATTTCCAAACCAAGTTACCACAATAACTGACAGATATATTATCTCGAATAAGTATCACAAATACCTTTTTTACCATTTACCGGTGAAAATGAAGTTGTTTTAAGTGAATATGGCGGCATGGAATGCGGCATTTGGCTATACCATGTTCATGATAATTGTCAAAAGACGGCTTGTGAGAAAGTGCTAGTATGGGACCACTATTTAGGTCATAAAAGTTGTGAAAAACAAACATCATGGGCATTGTTTGGTATCAAAATGCTTGTTGTAAGACAATCTTTCCATATCATGCAACCAACTTAGGGTAGGGTATATTGTTGTGATATTAGAGGTCATTCAAGGTCAAACTAACCCAAATTACATAATCTGAAGGCATTTCGCCTTTGAATTGATCAGTTAGCAGCTTATTAAACTCTCCTGGAATAACTATTTCATCCTTGAAATATCTTTAGGCGAGAAATATCTTTAGAAAGGTTTCTCAGACATTTTTTGAGTTAATTCAAGACAAAGTCTGGGCTAATCTTGAATATTTAGGGACCAAAAATGACAAAATGCCTGATTACGGGTGCACTCAAATATCTAAGTGAAGCAGCAGAAAGTTGACATAACAGAGTCATGTCTTATGCATATGGTATGTCAGCTTCCATTTTTAATGGGGAGAATAAGCCTTTTTAACTTGCCTTTTGTGTTTGTCATGTAAGATTAAAGGCATTGTAAAATATTACTGAGGTTTAAAGAACAAATGAAGGTCAAATTAAGGTCAAAACGTCATTTTTCTCTAAAAATATTCAATTTTTGAAGAAAGATTGTTGGTGAAGAAGTTGTGTTTTGCCATCACATAATCTCCTAACCAAGTTTTTCCACATTAATTGACATATAACTTATCTTTGATATGTTTCATAATATTTACTTTCCCCGTTACCTGGGAAAATGTAGTAGTTTTAAGTAAATCTGCAGATGCGGAATATTCTATTGGACAATCCATGCCTATATTGAGTGTTTAAGATAGGGTTGTGAAAAAGTGCTAGTGTTGGACCATTGTTCAAGTTATAAAAGTTGTGAGCACCAAACATTATAGGCATTGTTTGGTATCAAAATGCTTGTTGTAAGACAATCTTTCCATTTCATGCAACCATTTGAGGGTAGGGTATTCTGTTGTGGTATAAGAGGTCATTCAATGTCAGACTTAAACCCCATTTTCACGCATTTCGTCTTTGAATTGTCCATTAAGTGGCTTATTGAATTTCCCTGGAATACATATTTTATCCTGCTAATATTTTCAGGTGTGAAATATCTTTCAAGAGGATTCTCAAGTTTTTTTGTGTTACTTCAAGACAAAGATTGGCTGTTTAACTTGCCTATTGTGTACTTCACGTTCAAGCAAAGATAGTTTAAAATATTGATGAGATTTAAGGAAAAAGGTCAAAGATAGTATTCGTGACTTTGGGGCATATAACTGTATATTGCAGTGGAATCTTGTTCGAATGAGTAATTTTATATACCTGCAAGGTATTTTTGACATTCATGAAATAAAAAGCAGTTAGTTTACAACTCTAGTAACAAGTTGATTTGCATCTTTGTGGAGGTCAAATAATGAGACTGCCAGGAATTTAACTAGAAGCGATCTCTGAATTGTTCTAAAAAACAAGGCCAATATTGACTTTCAGTGTCATCTATGCCCCATACACCAAACTCCATGCACAAGGTTTAATAGTATCAAAATGTTTGCTACATATCCATTTTTGTCATTTAAGGATCAAAGCCAGTGTAAAATATAGATGGTGTAAAGGTTTGAGGTCAAGCGGTCAAATATAGTATTCGTGACTTTAGTCATGAAGTGCAGGAACTGAGTTAGTTTACAGCTACATTACTATAACCAGATGAAATGAGTTGCTTTTGATTGCATTTCGAGGTCAAGAAATAGGAAGTTTCATTTTTACCTAGGACAGCGTGCAACATAACCACTGGCTCCTTTGCAAGCTAGTGCAAGTGAATTCGGTAAAAAACGGCAATTGGGCAAGCTGAACAAGACCCTGACTTGCCCTGCTCTGCAAGTAATGTTTTGGGCAAGGTCCAATCTCACCTTTATTTTACAGTGGCGGGGCAAGTGGAAGTGTTGGCGGGGGAAGTCAACTTTATGGGCAGCTTGCCCCGCTCAGAAAATAATGTTTTTCGACCTATGTTGCACCCTGTAGGAGTAAACCTATTGATGTTTTCTTGTTAAATGAAATATGCAGAAAAAAGTAAGAGAGGAGTTAAAGTAAAGGTTAAACGAAGGTTAAAATGTAGAAGGAAAGTTTGGGGTTTAACCTCTTTCGACAGTCGGTCATATTGCAATGAGATAGAAACCGGGATCAGGGAAAAAATTCCCTTCTCTTTACGAATAGATCCAAGGGGTCTTTCACTGTGCAGAAGGACCATAGACAGACCTCCACAACGCCACATATTTATAAAGCGACCAGGTCAACCAGCTAGTTGACTGGGTACCCAGTGGAGACCTAAATCTGCGAACTCTTGCTTAGGAGCCAGGTGTCGTAACTGCTATGCCACAGCTAGTCCCCAGGTTAAATTGTAAATAATTTGGCATATTAGGAATTGAATAGCAGACATCATCATATGATCATTATGATGAAAAGGTACTAATCAATACAATTTCTCTATCTATCATCATTCCAATATATGTAGATATTAAATTAGTACTTTTTAAATTAGAATTTCTCTTGTTGTTTTCCCTTCAGTGTTTCTAAATGTGCATGTGCACAACGTGTGGCAATTTCTGGAATTCAATGACAACCATTTTATAAATCTAGTCATATGATTTATAAAATTATTATCCTTATGAAATTGTCAATTATTCCTGTCAGTTCAGTTTTGACGGTTCATAATTTCCATATAAAGATAACTTTCATTGTATCTGGGGGTTAAAAACTAATATTAATGTCAAGATTCAGGCTGTTATACCAAGATAAGCCACAATAACCTCTGGAGGTTTATAAGGTAGAACACCACAGTTCACTGGTTCTTTTTTGTAATAATCAAATCAAGCACATGCGACCGAGTGTATAATTGATTTATGTTTACATACCTTAATCCATTTTGGAAAACAAGCATATCTAAAAATCCAAATTTAGGATTCTGTTCATTTTTTCGCTGACAGTCGTGCTATCTGTGACTATTTAATGTGCATTCCTAAGCAGTGAAGGCCTTTTGGCTTATTTCAATAAACAGCTAAATAACCTGGTTAAATAAGTGACATCTTCTGAGGTGAGAGATTCAAAAACATGTACAAGAGCTCATATTGACCTTCAATGACCTCTAAAACTGAACAGGGACCGTCACACAAGAAAATTTATTAAACTGTAGAAATCGTAAAGAGAACCTAGCATCATGCTAGCAACTCTCCCCCTAAAGTTCTGTTTCTATGCATTAAAGAACCCTAGGATAATAATGACTGAAGTTAGTTTTACTGCATGAGCTAAGAAAATAATTCTAGCTTTGAACTGAGCTTATTAATCTTTGCTGGCCTCCAAATTCACAAAGTTACTAATGTTTGTACAAATGGTATCAATAAGCTATCCTTGAACTTTATGACTTCCAATTTTTTTCTGAACACAGATTGCCAATAGAGAAAAAATGACGTTTTGACCTTAATTTGACCTTCATTTTTTCCTAGAAATATTGATATTTAACACTGCCTTAATATTTTCCATTGAAAACTTAACTGCAGTAGGAAGACTAAAAATCTACTTGAATTTGATAAATACTTTAATTAATAGTATGTTTGACCTTTGATTAATTTACTACTGAATTTGTATCAGATTTAGGTAAAACCTTGGTAGTCTCAGTCTTTTACCTCCGCATAGGTACAAAGCGACTTACTCTTATCTGGAATTATTGTAAACTTACTATTCAATTGATTTCATGATTATCAAATATTCTTTTCAAGCAAATGAGCAATACTCATTTGACCAAAATGCAACTGCAGTATATAGATCTTTGTTTCAAAGTCTAAAGTGCTCAATTTAGCCTGATGACCTTGGTTTGACATTCAGAGTTTCCTTAAATCTTAATATCATTTCACACTATCTTCAACCTCACATGACAAACACAAATAGGCAAGTTGAAAGGTTAATATATTCTACTGAAAATGAAAACTGACATGCCATAAGATATGAGTCTTTGGTGTCTCCTTTCTGCTACTTCATTGATATTTGGGTGCATCTATAATCAGGCATCTTGTGATTTTGGTGCCTAAATATTCAAGATAGGCACAGGCTTTGTCTTGAAATAACCTTAAAAGGAGGCACAGCATGTCCTTTTTAAAAGATATTTCTCATCTAAAATATATGCAAGATGAAGTATATATTTTAGGAAAAATTGATGTCCTACTAACAAACAATTCTCAAAACGAAATGCCTTCAATCTTGTAATTGGGGTTAGTTTGACCTTGAATTACCTCTAATATCACAACAAAATAGCTAACCCTAGGTTGGCTCCATGAAATGGAAAGATTGTCGAACAACAAGCATTTTGATACCAAACAATGCCTATAATGTTTGGTGCTCACAACTTTTATGATATAAATACTGGTCCCATACTGGCACTTCCTCCCAACTCCATCTTTAACGCTTATTATATGCATGAATTGCCCAATAGCATATTCCACATCTGCATGTTAACTTAACTATTTCATTTTCACAGGTAAAGGGTAAACATGTTGGGGAAAAGCATATAAAGGTATTTTTTCTGTCAATTACTGCGGTAATTTGCTAAGGAGATTATGTAATGACAAAACACAACTTCCTCACCTAAATCTTTTCTTCAAAACTTGAATTTTTATAGAAAAATGACATTTTGACCTTCATTTGACCTTCATTTTTTCCTCCAAACATTAATATTTTACAATGTCTTTAATATTACATGACAAACACAATAGGCAAGTTTAAAGGGGTATTGTCCCCATTGAAAATGGAAGCTGGCATACCATACATGAATTGAATATGACTCTGTTATGTCGACTGTCTGCTGCTTCACTTAAATATCTGAGTGCACCGGTAATCAAGCATTTTGTCAATTTGGTCCCTAAATATTCAAGATGGGCCCAAACTTTGTCTTGAAACGATTCAAAAAATGCCAGAGAATCCTTTTAAAAGATATTTCTTGCCTAAAGATATTTCCAGGATGAAATAGTTATTCCGGGAGAGTTTAATAAGCTGCTAACTGAACAATTCAAAGATGAAATGCCTTTATATTATGTAACTTGGGGTTAGTTTGACCTTGAGTGACCTCTAAAATCACAACAATATACCCTACCCTAGGTTGGTTGCGTGAAATTGAAAGATTGTCTTACAACAAGCATTTTGATACCAAACAATGCCTATGAAGTTTGGTTTTCACAACTTTTATGACCTAAATAGTGGTCCCATACTAGCACTTTCTGACAAGCCATCTTTTAACACTTATTATAGGCATGGTATAGCCAAATGCCGCATTCCATGCCGCCATATTCACTTAAAACAACTTCATTTTCACCGGTAAATGGTAAAAAAGGTATTGATTGACCATATTTGACATTATTCATCTGTCAGTTATTGTGGTAACTTGGTTTGGAAATTATATAATGACAAAACACAACTACTTCATCAAACTCTCTTCATCAAAATTTGAATCTTTTAGAAAAAAAATACATTTTTACCTTTATTTGACCTTCAATGACCCCTTAAATTTAGAATTCTTTTACCATCATCTTCCAGATTAAAGAGAAAATTAAACCTGATATTTTGATGCATCATCTACTCCTTTACGACTTGTAAAACTTAAGATACAGCCATTTTGATTTTCAAATTTGTACCATTTTAGGCTATTTTAGGGGGCTCCAGGTGGGCCTGGTACCCTACTTTGTACCTTAAATCTCAAAATTGGACTTATAATTCTAATCAATGAACTTTCTAAAATGTTTAACAACTCCACTAAAAGGCATTCCTTTAGAAAAAGTGGCTACAGATAAGAAATTCATACCTACAAAAAAAACTGAGAAACTATAGTTTATGGGAAAATCCCAGATTCTTGATTTGGCAGCCATTTTGACCTTGAATGACCTTTATTACATCATGGGTTATAGTGAGTCATGTGATTAGTAGTACTTTCCTTACAGACCAACATTTTAATACCAAACACTCAACCCTATGTTTGGTCTCAGCTGAGTTATGAACATTTTAGGGTGTCTTTCCTACCCCTACAATTATCATTTTGACCATTTTTAGGCCTTTTTGCATATTTTGGGGTGTTTCAGACAAATGCAAAATAGGGGCTTAAAACTGAAAATTGACTTTGGTATCCATCATATTCAGATTCAGTAATATCAAATTATGCTAAAACCGTTGGCAGACCACTTTTACCCCAAAATGCCTGAAACTCCTTAAATAAGGACCTTTCCCAGATTTCAGACCTGACTATATATATTACGTAGCCAGTAACATCACAACCCCACCTGCTGAATGTTTGCAGTCAGTGTGGGAATGACACTGTCCAAACCCATATAAAATATGATTGGGTGCCCTTATACCTAATAATACTAATCATCCCAATACCCCTTTTTCTATTGGCTAGGAAGAAATTTGCTGACCCATCCTTGGGTCCATTATAATGTACTGTTCCCCCTGAATTTGAGTCCAGCTCTCAACTCTACATGAATAAGCATCGCTATA
>CAWWDR010000787.1:0-7500 GCA_963942565.1 Maea johnstoni | reverse complement strand
CAGGGAGTCATATACAAACACTTATATTCACTCCCTCGGTGGGAATGGAAGTGCTGTTTCGGGTGGGGATCACGCAGTTTCCTCAGAACCATGTTCGACCCTAGAAAGGAGACGCAAAGCCCACAGACATGGTAAGTGTGTATGTGTGCCATTGGGGTACTTTGTTTTCTAGGGGTTCCATAAACACCCTTTCAGGAATTAAATAAGCAATATGATATGTGTTATCTTAAAAGGGTAAACAATTTATTTGAACATCCTATTTATCTACATATATGCACGCATGCATGCATGCATGCATACACACATGCATGCATACACACATGTACATAGGTACATGCATGCATACACACATACGTAATAATAATAATAATAATAATAATAATTGGAATTTATATAGCGCCATTTCCATTCATAAAATGTTCAAAAGCGCTGCACATTGTCAGAGTTTGAGTCATAGTCAACAACGCCTCAATGGGCGAGCCTGAAAAGGTGTGTTTTGAGACACTTCTTGAAGGCCTGACACGATGTAGAATCCTTCAGGTGTTGTGGAAGCGCATTCCATAATCTCGGTGCAGTAATGGAGAAAGCGCGATCTCCAAATTTGAGTCTAGTCCGAGGCTCATCCAGAAGGCCCTTTGCTTCTGATCGTAGACGGCTTCTGGGTTTATAAGGCACGAGCAGCTCCTTGATGTACTAAGAATAGGCCCAGGTCCGTTTAGCGCATTGTATACCAGCAGTAGGACCTTAAATTGGATGCGGAATTTAATTGGTAGCCAGTGAAGCTTGATGAGAACAGGTGTGATATGTTCATACTTCCTGGTTCTCGATACTATCCTTGCAGCACTGTTTTGTAGTCGCTGCAGCTTTGCAATCAAATCCTGTTGTATTCCAATTAGGAGAGCATTGCAGTAATCCAAGCGAGACATCACCAGTGACTGCATAACTGTTTTTGTGGCATCTTCTGTTAACACACGTCTCGCTTTTCCAATATTTCCCAGGTGAAAGCTAGATTTTTTGACAACACTTTTGACATGGGGTGCCATGATCAATTGAGAGTCAAACATAGCTCCCAGATTCCGCACAGGCTCAGATGCAACGGACACATCAGTCCCCGCTACAGAGAGTGACTTAATGTTCATTTCAGCTAGGTGTTTCTTAGAGCCGAATAGAATGATTTCAGTCTTGTCATTGTTGAGTTTCAGCTTGTTCTGAGACATCCAGACGCTAATGTCACACAAACATTGCTCAAGAATTAGGATTTCACGTTTGACAATTGCGTTATCACACATCTATGCCTATCAAGCATACCAACATGTATACATACATACAAACATGCAGCCGTTTCATTGAAATTATCTCATATTTTTATTCTTTTTAGTTGAAAAACGTAGGAGGTTAAGGATAAACACTGCTATAAAGGAGTTGGGGAATCTGCTTTCTGGGAGCAATGATGAGTGAGTAATTATAATATGTATTTCGGTGATACTGGGTGTTCGTTCGTGTAACAATTTGTGTCATTTATTCTTTTGTTTTGTTTGGAGCACTGCTTGATACTGGGTACTTTTTGAGGCTGGTTTCTTCATGCATTGTTATGACGGGATGTGTCATTTGTGTTGTAAAATACCAGTCTCTATTTCAAAACACCGATAATCATTAGTTCCTTTTTCATGTTCTATGAAGTTTTTTTAAAACTGATGGGATATCATAAACACATAGCACGACTGCCACAGTCTCCGACTGGTCTAATTTAAAAATTGAAACGATAAGTCGTACGATATTCGAGACAGTTGCAATGCCATGAATATGCATGAGCCTTGGCAAGATGGGTGCCCCATATGGCTGTCTCAGCCTCTGTAAGCCATAACTGAGGAATGCTGAAGAGGGGGAGGTCTTATACATGTATAAGCTCATTTCGAACCTAAATCATTATGAAGGTGAGTTTGCCTTCTAGTGTATTCCTCCTCAGAAGAGCTTTCAGCAAATACATATACCTTGTATCGGCTGGACGCAGTCAGAAAGTTAACCTTATGAGATACCGTAAGTAGTCTTAATGTGTGTGCTTTTTGTTCAATTTTTATTCTTCTTAAATGATAAACAATAACAAAAGACTTACATTATTGTTGGTAATGGTTATAACTGTCTAACGCTCACGCTACTTTGTTCCCTGTATATTGTGTAGGTACCAGTACAGGGATAGGGGAAGCATTCTCCAAGCCACGGTGCAATACATCAAGAACAACCAAGAAAATCAGAAGAAGAACGAAGCGCTGCAAAAAAATGTGGGGCACCTTGAGAATCAAAATAAGGCCTTAAAAATCCAGATCCAGGTAATTAAATTCAGTGTAATGTTATTGTTTTTTTTACTTAATTACTACGCTTCATTAACTGCAACAGGAATGAAATATGCATTAGTTCTCTCTGTACTTATCCTAGAATTAAGTTACCGTCTTCACACTATGCTGCCAGCCGTAGCTCCCCCAGCGGCCCTAAACGACACTAAAACTATATTTTTATGCGATATTTAATTTGGTGTTGATGGGCATTCGCCCAAAAACGCCAAATTAAAGACCACGCCAAATTAACCAGTTATACAGTATGTTTAAATACTGTAGAATGGCAAATTTGTTCGTGTGTTTTATTTTCCCGTTTTTTTTCGAATGCTATCAAACGGGAATAATTAACACAGGGAAAATCTATACAGTTCATGTCCGGACTTAATAAACACAGAAAATTCTGACCTTAGTGAAATAGACTGGCCCAGCTTTATCTCTCAAGTGTCTGACCAGCGTTTACTCAGTGGTAGCAGTCATCACTCATTGCAATCTACCAAGTTGTGGCGGGGAACAATCGCTAATTGCACTGAATGACCACTGATCATGCTGTGACTTCTGCTCGACTATGGGCCACTTCACAGATTACATCGCCGTTAATTGATCTATTTCTGAACTGGTCTCTAGACTGGTTATAGTCCCATCGCCACGTGCGTTGCTGCAATTAAGGCCCGCACGTGCAGGTACCCATTAATATTTACTCTCCGGTATACTAAAATTAAAGGTCTACATAAAACGGGAAAATTAAAAACGAAAAAAAACATATATCCTCTTTTCGGAAATATTAGAAACGGAAACAACCAAAAATGAGAAATTAGGGGAAATTGTCACACAGAAAAATTAGCCATTCTACAGTATTACGATAAATAATGAAGCTTATTTGATCAAAAATAAATAAACGGTACTTGCAATAATAATAATAATAATAATAATAAAAATAACAATAATAATAATCATTATAATAACGATAATAATAATAATAATAATGATAATAATAATAATGATAATGTTGACAAAAGTATTATTATCATTATCTAGTGTATGGAGGGCGTTACTTAGTTCAAGGTAAAACCTTTGACATTTCCCATCATCACGTTATAGTGCAGCATAGGGCATACTTTAAACATACCAACTCAACTCAATCAGTAAAAAATGACATTCCACCTCTGATGTTTCATAAATCATTAGCATTTCAATAATATACTAACTGTGAATTACACGTTCTTGTTATTTATTATTAGCATAATATGAATTTAAGGATAACGGCGCTAAATGCTGTTCCCCGCACAAACATGCTTGAAACGAATAAAGCAACATCAAAACTAGTTTTCACTGTATTTGAAAGTAGCTTCACGTTAGTATGGAATGAGAAGGGATGATGGTAAATTTTGCTGCTACTCTGAGAAAACCTTAACTAGCCCTTATCTTAACTAGTGATTGGCAGAATTCCTCTCAGGGCGGGGGGGCGGAAGTATTTAGGTACCGAGGGATCCGCACCCTTGTTATGGATTTCGCGAAAGAAGGGGCCTGCATGTCTAAAAGAAGGGTACTTTTTCATACCGGGGTACGAAGTATGGGCGGTGAAGATGCCCCTAAGTCCACAAGAGAATCTACAAAGTGAAGCAGATGACATTATAAATCAGCAGACGTTAACAGATTGAGGGATATTGAGTAGATGTCGGGGTAGATATAAAGATACTGTAGAACACGAAATTTCCGCGTGTGTTTATATATAGCGTACATAGCGTCTGGTGCCGCTTCGCTATATATAAAAATGCTGTACTTTTGTATTTTTTTAGCCACTGGTGGCGCTGACGTCAATGAGAACAAAGGAAGAAGAGGAGGTTTCTTGTGCAGCCGCTATTTTCTTTTTAGTATGTAAAAGGCAGCTTTCTGATTTGATTCATTCATATGCTGGTGTAACCATAGGAAAAAATGTCCAGAAACATCATTTTTGAAGGGATGTTTTTTAACTGGAGAAAGTCACCGTTTTTTTTATAGATAAGGGTGCCTTTTTAGCCATAGCTCTGTGCTTAAGGGGTACTTTTTAAAATTTGATAACAAGCGTATACCATCCCACCCCCGCCCTGGGACATTCTCACAAGATATTTTGCAGTGGTTTAGATAAACGAGCACAACACATTATTTCACTCGTCTATCAGTATTAAAATAATTTCATGCCAGATTTTCTGAAAATTGATTGTTTTGTTTTTTTTGTTTTCAGAAGTTAGAGAATCAACGACTGGTGTCAAGGTTATTAGCAATAAAATGAAGTTCCAGAATCATTGCAATTCTAATGCCAAAGTACAGTAAATGCTTCATTTGCTAACTAGTTGCCAGTGAGGATTACATGATATACGGTAAGCTTCGTAGCCATAAGCCCCTTTCCGACATTGACGATTTGGAGTAAGAATGAGTATGATTTAGAAATCACACGCCGCTGCGCAAGACCCTATGACAAGCTCATAACGCATTGCACTCGACTGTGGTCAACCGTAGCCGTCCATATCAGGTTCATACTCCCTCAAAAATCGCACTCCAGGTATTGGAATGTTCAAAAAAATCGCACTAATTCGTATTCGTTCAGATTTTCACATTCAACCGTATGGACGTCTTATGAGCGTCGTACTTCACTGTTTGGCTTCGCACTTGATCGTATGAGTGTCGCATTCTGCCGTGTTCGTGAGCATGGGAAAGAGACACGATCCTCTTATGGTCGAGTTTGATGCTCCTATGGCTCTCATACTATTTTTTGCGATTGTCATGCAAAGCTCCTGCGACACTACGGGGCCAAATAGCCCAAATTGTCAAGTGGCCCTGTATCTCTGGAGTGCATGACCGAAACTTTATGAAATTTGGCCACCAAATAGCTTGCAGGAGTAAAAAACATTTGAAGAATTAAAATGACATTGATATGACCTCTAATGACCTTGAAATGACCTTTAACTATGTATTTTCAACATATCTGATTTTTGGTCCAAGTTATTGCCCCCTAATAATACAAAAATGGAAATTACTTCCCCTTATTATCATAGACATCATACTCTAGTATATATTTTCAAGAAAATCTGGTCAGAAAAAGCAACTTCTGAATTTTTTTATGAAGTATGATATGAAAATATTTATTTGCTTTTCTTGCGCCATAACCAGCATGCCTACCAATACCAAACCCACACTATCAGGTTGGTCTCAAAGAGAAGATATCATTAAAAAAAAGATCACCCCAATATCTGCTTTCATCGCAAAGTTATGTCCTATTTTCAAAATCTACGATGACCTTTGACCGCAAAAATCCAAGATGGCCGCCCTCGGCGGCCATCTTGGATTTCAGAAATTGGACATATCTTTGCAACGGAAGCAGATATTGGCATGGTCTTTTTTTTAAATGATATCTGTACTTTTAGCTCTAATCAGTTATGTGGTTGTCATCTTGGTAGGGCTTACATGCCTGGCAGTAGAAGAGAAAATGCATATGTTAATTTCGACCTTCACAAAAGATTTTCATTTTTGTACTTTTTGTACCGATTTTTTTGTAAATGTATTCTAGAGTGCCTTGCTCAAAATCGTATGAGAGCAGATTTTGCATTTTCAGACAATTTTGGGCAGAAAATGTAATTGAAAGAGGGATGTGCTGAGAAAAAAATGTTTTCTTATGTCTTTTCAAGGTCATCCAAGGTCAATCAAGGTCACTTGGGTTTATTGATTTTTTTGTATTCCCAGTGGCTATCATGTGGTTAAAAATGATGAGAATATGAAAATGTCTTACAAAGATATGCCCACATATGCTCTCAACTTGGCAATTTGGGCCCATTTGGCCCCACAGTGCGATGCTCTACGCGCCAAAAATTGCCGTCACCACGTGACCTTTCTTTAGCATTTTTTTATATATATTTCGGTAATTTATTAAATTTCAAAAATGAAATCTTAACCTAGAGTGCTAAATTGAGCAAATGCACATAAAAAAGTACATAAAAAATTCAGTTCCCCTTTGAAAGTTTTATATATATATATATATATATATATATATATATATATATATATATATATATATATATATATATATATATATATATATATATATATATATATATATATATATATACATATATATAAATATATATATATATATATATATATATATATATATATATATATATATATATATTTCTATATCTATATATTATACAAATATGGACTGATCCCGAGGGCAATATCAGGTTATATGGACCGAGGTACAGCAATATTGCCCAAGGCCGAAGGCCGCAGGCAATATTGCTCTCCCGAGGTCCATATAACCTGATTTGCTCGAGGGATCAGTCCATATTTGTTTTATTATATGACCACTGACAAATGGAAGAAGCAATAATTACACATCAAACAGAAGAAACATTTTGATAAAACTACCACCATCAGGTATCCTTATTAATACAATAACAAAACATCGTTTTGAAGCAAATAATATTTAAAACTTCAAAACCCTCAAAATAAGCCTTAATTCACCCTTATTGGCTTTCAATGTTCAATTAGAAAAGTTCAGATCTTATCAAATCCCTCCCTCATTTTTTTAAATTTAATTTATTTTTTTTAATATTTAAAAAAAAAATATCTTTTTTTTAATTTTTCATTTTATATTTTTTTTTAAATATATATATTTTTAAAAATTTTTTTTTTTATCATTTTGGCTTATTTTGGGGCAATATGGTGGCCGGTCATGTCACAGCCCATTTGATGGGCTGTTGGCATGCTTGTGAAATCTGGGGGTGTGTCACTATTCTGGCACTCTCATTGGATGGTGTGCCTGATCAGTCAATATTGCCAGTCCATCAACTGTTTTGATGGACTAGTTGGGAGATATTCCCTAGTATAGGAAGTGGTCATAGCCTGAATTAACCAATCAAAAGAGAGATTGGTCAGTGGTCATATAATAATTATAACTACATATGTATCTATATCTGTGTATCTATCTTTCTGTCTGTCTGTCGGTATGTCTGTATATATGTATGTATATATATATACCGTAATTTCGCGTGTATAAGACGCACCCGTATATAAGACGCACCCCTTGTCCAGGCCTTTAAGATGATGTATAGACCTTAGCTTTGTGTATAGTGCGCACCCCCTTTTGGGAATTATTGTAGGATATCAACTCCTCATGAATAACGCTAGAAAC
>CAWWDR010000786.1:0-13281 GCA_963942565.1 Maea johnstoni | reverse complement strand
CTTTATTTTTTCATTTGTTGATTTACTTATAGAACACAGACTCAGTATTACTAAAACATGTATGACAAAAAACTTGAAAATCAAAATATTCCAAAATATTTGGAGTTATTGGTAATGTTGTGCCTAACAATTCTCTTTCAAATAGTTTGCCAATTCTAC
The DNA here is from genome assembly GCA_963942565.1 of Maea johnstoni. Taxonomy (NCBI): domain Eukaryota; kingdom Metazoa; phylum Annelida; class Polychaeta; order Spionida; family Magelonidae; genus Maea; species Maea johnstoni. The sequence goes on along the minus strand of CAWWDR010000786.1, from coordinate 13,122 downwards.
CTTAGCCTACACTATTTCATCAAAATTGCCAGGCTGTTTGTGGCTGCGGCAAGCAGTTATGGGTTGATATAAATTGCTCATGATGTTTTTTTGTCTTGACTGCTATTCACATAAGGATTTATTTCAAACCAATGCTAAACTATCTGCACTAGTTGTAGGTACTGTAAATTCGGAAAATATTGCGTTAGTTTAATTTTTGCGTTTTTAGCGTTAAGCCTCGGACGCAAAATTAAACTTCGCAATAATTAGTGTATAGCTGGCGAATTTGCAAAGTTAAAAAACGCACAAATCGATTTTCTGTAAGTTCGCAAAATTTACTCTACACAATCTTTTGTGAATCTACTGCATTTAAAATCTAACTATTGGCTTAGCGTGGAGTGTGTGTAGATGTCAAAATTACAATAAGATTTGCGAAATGTATTTTAGTATTTTCGGTTTTATCTATTTAAGGAGAGAAGAAGGATGCTAAAGACCTCTTGAAGACCCTGTTGGATCTCCTAACAAACCCATAATGGAACACACAAAGACAGGAGGGAACGTATGAATCACTAAAACTCAGTTTGAGTTTTTATCATACCTATTATAGTGCTGAAAATTGCTGATAAATCCCAAATTTCTCACTTGTAACTTCAAAGATAGTTGATGAAATCGTCAAGAAGTTTTAATGCATTTCATATTTTTTTTGAATACCATACATGATAAATATGATTATATCAACCAAGTCATTCATTGATGTGTTTGAATAGAAACAGCTGCTTTGAACAATTTAGAAGAGAGTCTTCGAAACGATCAATGAATGCACTGTACTGCATAACAATCTAAAGGATAATTACTTATAATGACACAGTGAACACTTTTGAAATTATAATGTATAAACTAACACAATGTGTATACACAATCCTTAGAAGACCAAACACAATTGGAATGGAAACCAGCCGGTCAACCTGAACATGCTAGCCTCAACCAGTGTCAACTAATAGCCGCTAATAGGTGCTCTGGGCACCACCAGCTGGTGGTAGAGATAAGGTTTCTCTGTAATGTAATCGATGCAAGAGCCCTGATTGGTCCTTGTTCCCACGTGACCTCACCCTGCTGCCTTATCTGGTAGTCCTAGCATGAGGCCAGCATGTAACTATAGGGCATATAGTAATTGGTCTCTCGTTACATATCCATTCTTTTCTTAATCCAAGACACAAACGAAATACAATTGAAAGCACTACATGGCTAAGTTGCTACTAATAACTTACTCAAGCGCTTGCAACTCAACGATGACGATAACTAACTATTGTAAAGTTGCCAATGAAGATTGTGCTCTGTTATATATTGCCTTAATGTTCTGAATATATGGATTAACATGATCACTGGATGAAAGATGCAGTGCACAGACAAGCTAACAGCTATTGATAAGATACTACATGTAGGAAATTCAAATATTGGGAAGATAGTTAATGTGGTCATCTTATATACAAAAATGTGATATACAACAAAAGGAAAGCAAGGTAAAAAATTAACTTGAAGATATAAGATGGGTATTTTATCCCAAATCTGTACCAAAGGATACAAAGCCAAAGTAGAGTTAAAGTTTGCAAATTCCTTCTCAAAATGGGAATTAATTTATAATGATTTGAAAAAAGGTTTTGGTTTAGTCTAATAGAAAATTGGCTTGTATTGATCAGGGAATCAAATTAATCGTGGCTGGTCCATTTATAGATGGTACTGTTAATTCGGAAAAGATTGCGTTTTTTGCGTTAGCCTCATACGCAAAATTAAAATTCGCAATGATTAGTGCTGCCAATTTAAGTGTATAGCTGGCACTCCAAGTTGCGGCCAATTCGCAAAGTTAAAAAATCGCTTTTCTGTAAATTAGCAAAATTTACACTACACAACTTTTTGTGAATCTACAGTGTGTATTCAGAATAACTACGGGTTAGGACTGGGTAGGCTAATTTCTGTGTTGGTTCATACCGCCGGACCTTTACGGTAACTGACCACTTAAGGTGATGTCCCACTACGAATTTTATGTACGATTTTTTTTAAATATGTCAAATCTAGGACGAAAGCCACGAGTTTGTCAAAAAAATGGTGAAAATCACGTTCGCAGGATGTATACCAAGTTGTACGAAAAAGATACGAAATTATATGAAATACCACGACACTAGGCACGAATGATGTTCGACAACATCCTTATATGTGCGACAAACTACGTCTTCTATCGTAATTTGAAGCACATAGGCGAACATAATCGTACCTGTGCACGAATATCAAGGTGCGCATGTATGCGAATGTGTGTGAATATATACGAACTAAGTACGAATGCATACGACATACATACGCACCGCATATGTACGCCACGTGTACGTCTAACTACGACAATATTCGTCAAAATACGAAGATGTTCGACTAGAAAATTGCAAAATTCGAAACAACACTTCGATTTTTGTCTAAGTAATCACAAATTCGTGATCTCGTATGTTAATTTTGGCCGAATAACCTGTTATTTCATGATAAAGTGGGTCATGTAAGTCTATTTTGAATGTTCAAGTCAGAAGTACATTTAATTTCTGTACGAAAATGTACGTCAAGGTACGAATACATACAAAAATGTATAATATACCACGAATCAATGTTCAACAATCCACAAGAATATAAGATACTTGACAAAAATATACGAACATATACGAAAAGATGTTCAACTATGTACGTCAATGTACGACAAAAAACACATCTGTACGATATAAATGTTGTCGCACACAAAAGTTTTACATGTAAAACCTTTTTTGAAAATCGCGGCTTTAGCTACGAAAAGCTAAGAATAACTGCAAACAACTGCGATAAGCTATGAAAAGCTAGGACAAGGTGCTACCTTAAAAGTCGTAAGTGGGACAGCACCTTTAAATTGTATCTCTTCTGTTGTAAAGGTATTTTAATTCTGATGCTACTTTCGTTCAAAACCCATGGAAGCAAAGTCATGTTGTTATTCAATTTGATAGCTCTCGCTGATGATTTCAGATGAATACCCATGTATTTTAGGGTTTCAGTAATTTTTAGTTTTTTTTAAACATAATGTTGTATTGGCCAAATTAGCCACCAGTAGCGTAAAGGTTAAAATGTATCATTTTTTCTGCTTTTCTATGTGCTTATATAATTCAATATTAATTAGTGTCTTCTTTTTGTTTTCCTATGTTCTGCATTTGCATTTGATGCTAATATTCTGAAATACAACAGTCTAATAGTTGAGAGAAAGGGGAAGTTAAATGCCGTATAATATCCTTCCTTTATTCGTAAAATCAACTGCCCCTTGTATTTACAAATCAGCATTATATTCACAAAATCAAAACAAGAAATTACCCAAATCGGGCTGCGAGAGTAGATGTCTTTTTAATTTCCTGACGCTACAAATATGACAACAATATCTCCCATTTTTCCCCTCCTACATCGCCAGTGTTACCACCAAGAGTTACTTTGTGCAAAGTGCATTTGGCTATGCTGCTGTGATTCCCTTCTAAAACTTTTTTTTCTCACCAGGCATTATGTTATTTTATATTGTATATAAAAGATCATATTTTTATCTGAAATATGAGTATCATATAGTTTATTTATGATTATTCAATATTAATCAATATACATAAGAAATAAGACTTTCCAGGTACTATCCCCAATCTTTGATATATATTTTTTTCTATAAAGAAACCACGCTTCTCACAAACTTTAGCTTTTCTATTTCGATTACTTTAATCAAAATAAATAAATAGATAAACAAATAAATAAATGAATGAAGGATTGGATGAATGAATAGATGAATACATGAATAGATAAAAAAAATAGATATATACATAAATAAATAGATGAATAGATAAATAAATAAACATTTCATTACATTTTTGTCAATTGTGTATTGGTTACCTAGTAAGCCAACGTTATGCAACTTTGAAAACCAGGCAAGGAGGGTGTTTTGCTCATATCCGCCAGAAGATAAATATAAATGAGTTTTCGACGAAACCAGAGAAGAACGAGCTTGAAATTAAATTCGACACATACTTTCGCTCTTTTATATTATCTGAGGAAAAAAGGTATCAACGTATCGGGTTTATATATATATATATATATATATATATATATATATATATATATATATATATATATATATATATATATATATATATATATATATGTATATAATATATATATAATATATATATATATATATATATATATATATATATATATATATATATATATATATATATATATATATACATATATATATATATATATATATATATATATATATATATATATATATATATATATATATATATATATATATATATATATATATATGTATGTATATGTATATATATATGTATATATATATATATATATATATATATATATATATATGTATATATATATATATATATATATATGTATATGTATATATATATATATATATATATATATATATATATATGTTTCTCCAGAATAGCAGTTGCATCAGCAAAAAAGAATGAGGATTACGTTGTCGGCCTGGACAAAAAGATTTATTTCCTCCGAGTGGCAACATATGTATATCAAGTTGGGTCATTTTGTTCTCCTATATAGAATATAAATTCATTTTCATGACAAAATACGGTAAAATTGTTATACTGATGATATGCATGTACCTAGTATTTTTCTTTTAGGCACAGCAAAGTGTTGCAGAGAGCTGCTGAAAGTTACCCTTCATTTTCAACCTTAGTCCCATATTGCCTCCTATATCATGCTCTAATCAGACATAGATATTCAATTTTTTTACCTAAAAGTAATAATTTCTAACAATTTTCTGCAACTTCTTATCATTCAGTGTGTTGACCTGAAATTCTCCTGTTGTTAAAAATACCACAAAACAATACTGACATAATTTCTGAGGTATAAACATTAAAAAAGATGGCTTTTTCATGCCATTTGGATTCTAAATTTGCGTTTTGATCTGAATATCAGCGTGATTTGACCTTGACCTTGAGTTCAAGGTCAAATTGTCCAACTCACATGCTACCAATAAAAAGTCTGATTAATGACAATTCCGACGAGGGGTCATTTGTCAAGATTACTTACATAGTTTAGATTATATGTTTGATTTGCCTACCCCCCACCCCATGTTTGACTCTTTTTGTTGGTGATTTGGCATTTTTAACAGTATCCCTAAAGAATGTCAAATTTCTCAGCTCGCCACCAATTGCCAGCTTGTCAACATGCAGTTTTATAAATTTCAGATACATATCAACTACTTAGACCATGAATGGTTGTGTGCCACTGCCTATTTGGGTTACTCGAAAAGGAATCAAAATACACAAATTATTTTAGATAAATCGATACCAGTTTAAAATGCCAAAAATGTGAAAAAAGTCTAATCAGACCATATTTGACCCTATTTGACCTTCAAATATAGGTCAAGGTCATTTTCAAGGCTAACTTAAATATGAAGTTCAGGCAATGGGAATTCATAGGGTGCCTTTGTATTTCTCTTTTAGGCTCAGTAAAGTGTTGCAGAGAGCTGCTGAAAGTTACCCTACATTATCAACCTTAGTCCCATATTGCCTCCTATATCATGCTCTTATCAGACATAGATATTCAATTTTTGACCTGAAAGTAATAATTTCTAACAATTTTCTGCATCTTCTTATCATTCAGTGTGTTGACCTGAAATTCTCCTATTGTTAAAACACCACAGAACTATACTGACATAATTTCTGAAGTCTTAACATTAAAAAAGATGGCTTTTTCATGCCATTTGGATTCTAGATTTGCGTTTTGATCTGAATATCAGCGTGATTTGACCTTGACCTTGAGTTCAAGGTCATATTGTCCAACTCACATGCTACCGATAAAAAGTCAGATTTATGACAATTCCAACGAGGGGTCATTTGTCAAGATTGCTTGCATAGTTAAGATTATATGTTTGATTTTCTTACCCCACACCCCATGTTTGACTCTTTTTTGGTGATTTGGCATTTTTAACAGTACCCTTAAAGAATGTCAAATTTCTCAGCTCGCCACCAATTGCCAGCTTGTCAACATGCATTTTCATACACCTCAGATATATAGCTTCATGAAAAACCATGAGGACATGTGTGCCATTGCCAGTTTGGGTCGACCCCTAAAATGGGGTCCCTGCTGCTCTACTACTAGTCAAGCTTCATGAATAAACAATGCATTTTCTATTCACGTGCAGTAGTTTTTTTAATAAGATTGGATAGGTGTCTCATTCAGTGTGTTGTTGACATATAGCTTCGTCCAGGCAGTTGGACTTTCTCAAGAAACACCCAAGCTTTAATGATCCATTGGGAACACATGGTGCATGAAACACCATTTTCCACCCCTTATACACGCTTCACTTATATGCTTTTAACCCATTAATGATTAAGAGTTATCCTTAAAAGTGCCGTTTGGATCTTTGATACTTTTGACAATAACTTGGAATTTCAGACTGTTTTTGAAAAATATTTGAAAAAGAAATGTTGGTAATGTTCTGAGGAACATTTCCTTGAATATGCTTTTGACAGAAAGATATCACTAAAACGTTCATGCTATATTGGGAAATGAAAGCAATATTGGGTTTAAGTTCCCTTTTCCTTTTAAGTATTTTTTGTTTAACTGTATAGCTGTCCATATGCTATTACTCCAGATAAATAGTTACCACGAAAACAAACTATGCATTTTCACCGTATTCATTGCAATGGTATCAAAATAAAATTCCTTAATGTTGCATCATACATCTTGTCACATTGGGTTCATATTCTACATTGATATTAACTCTTTGGAATCTTTATTCTAACGCTGACATATAGGATAGTGTGTGGAGGGGGTAGATGGCCCAGTAGCCAAAGATATTTTATAAAATGCGAAATGGAAGAGACTTTAATCTACTTTTGGTAAGAATATACAATGCTACTATATCTAGGTCCCACTTGCATTTATCTTGATGTAAGGGGTCAGAAATCTAGATCGTATCTGCATTTAACAAAAGATGGATTTGCTCACGAAACATTTTTGTGTCATCAGGCATTTAGGGTACCCTTTCTTTAGAATAATATATGACATTCCATCCACCCAACTACTACGCAATTTTACTTCTCAACGCCCCTTTATCGCATTCATCATCAGCAGAAAACATCAATTAAAAGAATTTTTGAAATTCAGGTCGTCAACCGTTTTTTCCTTTCAGATTCAAAGTATATGGTTGTGCGTAACGGAGTGTGAATGTTTTGGTGTCGAGCGCTTTCAAGGTCAAAACTGACTTTCGCAGCGTAGAGAGTTATGTAGTCTAAGATAATTTAGGGGAATCGTGAATGTATCCCCTCATTATCATGTCCAGGGGTCAGTCTAAATGTAACCTCGCAAGTCTTCTCTGTCAACTCTGAAAGGAAGGCGTACCTTCCAAGGCAAAACCTTACCATCAGGTCTTTGAAGGCTAGTCAATATCCTTTTTCTCCTCACCACTAAACATTAAGTACATGTAGTCATTCAATGATATGCAGAGAGAGAGAGAGAGAGAGAGAGAGAGAGAGAGAGAGAGAGAGAGAGAGAGATTCTTAAAAGCTGTGTTGCCGTAATACAATCTTTATTCCATTTATGATTTTCTGTTCTGTACATTGCCATTGGGGCTTAAAGTGCACGAAACACAAATAAATATTTTGTATTGCAAATTGCATGTATCATTTATTTCTCGTTTTATCAGTAATGCATTTCTTCTATAAAGGGTAGGGAGAAGTAGTGGACAAAAGTAATTTGGGAAGTGTGAGTCGTCAACTTCCCTACGTCTTCTCCTTACAAATCCACTTTCATAGATAGTATGTAGCAGTGTCGTATTACTAGTGAGTCTGATTGAATGAACTATTCAAGGTGAATTCCTTCACATAGTTGATCATGTGCGTGTACATTGTTTATCTTGTTTAAAAGGAGAAAATTTTAGGCTGCTCTTGATATGTTATGAAAAAAAAACAAGCTGATTAACCAAAAGAGTACACTGTCACCATCTCTTTCTTTATCCTATCATTCAACTATGAACATAACATTTGAATCAGGACTAACCTACGTAAACCTTACAGATGAAAGGTGTTCAAGGCAAACAAATGCCGTATAGTGCCATGAAAATATTAAGATATCACTAAGATTTATAGCAAATTCAAAACTAATCCTGATTAGTTGAAAGGTTTTTATAAGCTAAAATAAGCCAATCTCATGTAAATAAAATACGGAGGGACTTCATCGAAAATGTTCTTGTAATGTGTGCACTGTAAACTTTCTTTTTCTACAATATACACAATCTACACCAGATTTAGATATGCTTCCCGTTCAGGGAGCAATCACATGTGATGCACTTTGGAGGATCATCCTTCTTTGAGATAAAATGGTGAGATATATGGGTGTGACCTATTTAAATCCTTGCCTAAGCAGCCCTCTCGTGTTGAATATCCAGAGAGACTACAGGCCAAACAGAGACTGAACTGCACACAGTTTACTATGGATGCTTTATCCCATTTTGACTGTCACTTATGTTTTAAAAGATCATAAATGTGTTGATTAGATTGGCAAAAAGAAATTGTTGTATTTTTCACCCTAGCAGAATGTCCTGGTTTGGCTTCGGCATCAGTCATTTTTATCAGGAGGGGTTTTGGGATATTGAAATTTTGCTATGGTACTCTTGTCAATATCAAGGTCATTCAAGGACTCTTGCTTGTAAATACAGTACATGATGTTGGGAAAACTCTTGGATTACTTGCAAGCTTTCCTCTTTGACGATGGAGTAGAAATTAATTTGTTTCACCACGAAGGCTATCCGCAGTTGATGTTCTAAAACCTCCAAGGCAAACCCTTAAACCCCGATCGATCCAGCAATACTTTGTTTCAAGTATGAGCTGCTCAAAACACACATATGTCATAAACAATCTTCAATTAAACTAGGGTTCTATAGAGCCACATGACTCTATGGTCCCCACCTTAGCCTTGACATACTTTTTTCTAAAGCCCTTTGATATTTAACCTCTATATTAAAAACACATTTTCAGGAGAAGTCACTGGTTCCTGCTGACTCTTCTCCAGTCATTTTAGTTATGCTTGAAATGAGATAAAGAACCAGCTCTTAATATTTCCCAACAAAAGTATTACATTACAACAGTTATCAACACTTTAATAGATAGATAAAAATAGTATACCACTTACTAACTTCAAATGTGTTGTTATATCGTGGCATACGCAAAGTAAATAATTTTCGAAAATGTGACCCAATCACGGTAGACAAATGACAAATGCGGAACTGTGCTCTATTAATAGCCATGAGCGGCGATAAAACCAGATGCAAATACACCAACAGAAGTGTAAAAGGTACCTAATTCGGTAATGTGTCAAAATTATGAATATTTCTTTCAATAGAAATATTCTAAACTATTTACAATTTCGACAAAGTTAAAGTTGAACAGTTTTATTCAATCAAATAACTTGCAAAAGTTAAAATTTGGTCAACTACTCTAAGTACATTACTGTACTCCAATCTACCTATATAAGTAGAATCATTGGCTCCAGTAGGGCAAGCACAATCGATGATTGTTGCGCTTTCCCAGGCTCCCTCTCGATGGTGAGGGTCTGTCGGTGGTTCGCCCCGATACCCTCCACTGACCTTGACCGTGGCCTGCCGTGTGGACCACGGCGTTGCCAATGCCTGCTAGCTTTCTCTCGACCTTGTCTGAATTTTGGTCCCTGCTGGGGCATGAAAGATTGATGCCTTAGACTTGAAACCAAGCGGCAGATTGGTTTCCCTATCATCCACACCTACTTACATGCGTGCTAGCAGCAACTTGGCAGAACAACTGACCAAAAATGAAAATTCCAAATTCAAGTTTTAGCGTCTTCCTGCGCGGCAGCGTAAGCAGGGTCTACCAACTGCAAGATCGCATTAGCATGCGATACCTTCACTACCCTAACCCCGAGAATACTCGTAGCATTAAGAAATTACGAACAAATATGTAAATTTAACTGAATGACCAAAGTTCGTGGATAATAACTAGGACGACTGCAAATGACATGAGCTTCAGCCAGTTCAACATCTCATTTATCAATTTCATATCTGTTAGCCGAGCTTTTTGAACTTTTGGTACATAAGTTAGGTAGCCGTAAGTGTGTGGTGGCAGGGATATCTGTACCGTGGCCTGCCGTGTGGACCACGGCGTTGCCAGTGACTGCTAGCTGTCTCTCGACCCTGTCTCAATTTGAGTCCCTGCTGGTGAATGACAGATTGATACCTTAGACTTGAAACCAAGCGGCAGATTGGTTTCCCTATCACCCTCACCTACTTACATGCGCCCTAGCAGCAACTTGGCAGAAAAACTGATCAAAAATGAAAATTCCAAATTTAAGTTCTAGCATGTTCCTGCGCGGCAGCGTAAGCAGGGTCTACCAACTGCAAGATCGCATTAGCATGCGATACCTTCACTACCCTAACTCCGAGAATACTCGTAGCATTAAGAAATTACGAACAAATGTGTAAATTTAACTGAATGACCAAAGTTCGTGGAGAATAACTAGGACGACTGCAAATGACATGAGCTTCAGCCGGTTTAACATCTCATTTATCAACTTCATATCTGTTAGCCGAGCTTTTTGAACTTTTGGTACATAAGTTAGGTAGCCCTAAGTGTGTGGTCGCACGGATATCTGTGTGCTCTAATATTTATTTCATTAAAAGAATCGCCAAACGAAAAAAAAAACGATTTCCCTAATTCCTCCACCTGTTGCAACTGCCGAAATATGCCCTAGCCGCAATTTGGCAGAAAAAACTGACAAAAAATGGCTGGGTCTACCAAACTGCAAGATCGCAGTTCGTGTAGAATGCGACACCTTCACTACCCTACCCACGAGAATACTCGTAGTTTCATTAAAAGAATTGCCAAACGAAAAGAATAAAGGATTTCTCTAATTCCTCCACCTGTTACAACTGCCGAAGTACGCCCTAGCCGCAATTTGGCAGAAAAAACTGTCAAAAAATGAAAATTCCAAATTCTGGTCTCAACGTGTTCTTGAGCGGCAGCACAGGCAGGGTCTACCAACTGCAAGATCGTAGTTCGTGTAGAATGCGATACCTTCGAGAATACTCGTAGTGTTATGAAATTACGAGCAAGAGAGGAAGACGCCCAATATAGAACTAGAAACAATCATAAGCGATGTTGCAATCAGATATCTAGGTGCTCGGATCTTTTTTGTCAATTTGAAAATTTTCATGGTTACTATCTGCCGGGCGGGAACTTTCCAGTTAAGTACAAATTTATAAATCAATAGTTGTTGTTTTGTTTTTATTTTTGCATTTGCACCATTTGAAATTAGCCCAAAGTATGCCTTTATTAGGCAGATATTACATGCACCTAGATGGTAGGGCCTTTTTGTGACTACTGTGAAAGCTTTGACATGTCCAGAGCATCATGTTTTGAGGGTCAAACAAATATGCTAACCACACCAATGGCCAACGTAGCAGATCTAAGCCAGGTTAAGTTGTGAGGTCATCCATGCATCCATGGCCAGGAAACTGTGTGGCAATTGGGTGAGCGGTATTATGTTCGGGCTGCCCACACATTTAGTGCAGAAATTAAATGCCGGCACTGTATATTTAGCGAGCAGGCTAATGTGGAGCCAGCGGAGACTCGAACCAATGGTCTCATGCTAGGGAGATAGGTATTTATAACCAATGCAGGCAACAGCAAACCCGTTAGATCCTTAACACAAGACACATGGTAATTCTTTATGAACATATGTTGTATAGTGAGAGCATTTTTATTTAACACATTTTTACATATCAAAAATAGAAAAATGTAAGTGACAGATAGATCCCAAAGAAGCTGTGGTTTATGTGATATACTAAAGGTGTACATTTATACCCCGAGGGATAGATTTCGAATGGATTTTGTAGTTTGTACCACAGTCGTCTACATTATATTCATTACACGCCAAGAAAACATAGATGATTCTTCTTGGTCAACAATCTTGGGTAACACCTTTGTTGTTTGGCCAGTTAAAAGAACAAAGGCCAAAAAAGTGTGACGTATGTCATATAACCCACCTATTTGGAGGCATAGAAAGCACCCAACTGTAGTTTTGTAACCTAAGATTATTCAAGCCCATTTCTATTAGGCCCATATACATGATCGACTGCATTGAAACATTCATTAGAAAGCAGTAATCCTGCTTCAACGTTAAAATTGCGACAAACAGGCATCTAACAACCGATATCGATAAAATAAATACAGAATAATACTATATAACAAGGAGTTGTGTCAAGCTATAAATGTGAACGACCAGTTTTCTTGGCGCACATTTTTATTTTCAAATGCTGGGATCTCTAACGTTGGTGGAAGGCCAATAGTTAATAATAAAGTATTTACAACAGCCCCCGATACCGGAGTAAGAATTGCTCAAACTAGGTCAAGAGTAATGCACCAGTCAATTGAATCCCCGGGAGGGGGGGCCGGGAAATGGCCGGGCGATGCCGGGCTTATCCTGTTTAGTACACCAAAATGCTGCCCCGCAGGGTGGGGACATAACTAACTAGTAGAGCGACGATATAGGCCGGGGCACGGGGGCGGGGATGGTGAATACCACCCAAATCCTCCTCATGCCAAAATCCTATTTACTTGTTTATGATTAGCCCAATTAATCTGCCGCCTAGCAGTGGATAGACAAATGGTATGAGATATTGTCATAATGATACGACCGGCACTGAATGTGGCTAGTATAAAATTATCTTTTTTATATAACAAGCCCTGCGGGGAGTCTGCTGGCAGTTACATTGCTTTCAGAGAAAATATATATATATATATTATTGAATGGAAAATATGAAATATTAATATCACTGATTCTTCAGTGGCAGGACAACCCTAGAAAAACGATGCGAAACCTTTAATCATTGGTAAATGCGGGTTAACAATCAACAATGACGCTAAAGATTTACATATTTGTTCGTGATTTCCTAATGCTACGAGTATACTTGGGGTTGGGGTAGTGAAGGTATTGCATGCGTGTAGCATGCGATATTGCAGTTGGTAGACCCTGCTCAAGAATACGTTGAGACCAAGATTTGGGATTTTCATTTATTTGTCA
>CAWWDR010000784.1:80000-92500 GCA_963942565.1 Maea johnstoni | reverse complement strand
GTGAACAGGTTCCTTCAATACATAAATCATAATTCATCATTCATTTGTTTCACATCATTATCTGATGTAGATAATAATCCAGGTACCCTGTCATTCCAAAACTCCAGGTATTGCTGCCTGTAGTATTGCCTGGATTGAGGTTCATCTAAAAGGCGCAGGTGTTTTTCCTTGTTGAATTTTGGCCAATGAACAAGATCTTTATCATTAGGTTGCCTAAAATGGAATAAAAATTGTAATATGAGTTGTCTTGATTATATAAACGCATGCTTTTATTTCGTGTGGTAAACTGAGTCGATGAGCTTAGAGCATTGATGATATTAGACTTTGCCCTGGAAACTGATTCATACATTAAGTCATTTCAGTAGAAATCATACCTTGTACCTTTGCCATGCACCCATCCCCCTGGAGCTCAACCCAACACCATCATTACGATAAATGACAAAAACATCATCATATTCGTAAGGACGTTAGGTTTTTCTGTCCTTAACCGCAAACTTCGGTATGATCTCGTGCGACTCTATCGCTTTTAGTTTAGGAGATGTCTTGAGAATGTCGTGCGTCAAAGGGAACAACCACCCATCTACCACGAATCATTGGCCGATGACGAGTTAAAACTTATCAGGATTCATTCGCTCATATATTTTTTTAATTTCTGCAATATCCATGTTTATTTTTTCACTCTGTATCATAATATCAATTCAAATCTTAGAAAGCCCCAAATAAGATTTAACTACATCTACCCAAAATCTACTTTTTAGAGTTGTAATAAATTTAGTGAAAAACGTAATTCCAAACATTTTCAATTTATCCATTTGGTACGCACTAGGGAAGCATTACCACCCTGTCGGCCTGTGTGTGTGTTCCTTCTAACCTCCGAATCCATCGAGATAAGACAGCCATGCCAAAGAGGTTTTAATCTGGCATATTCAGGCCTCATTGATCTTTCCGGGCTTCTGCAATTAATTTCCGCAATTTGGTGGCTTGGCATTCCATAGATAGTCATTAAACATATTGTGGGTTCTATTGAATCGCTCATCATTTGTCCATACGGAGATTGGTTCCAGGTTTTCACCCAGCTTCAATTATTGACTGGATACCCAATTCATTCAAGTGTGAACACCACACCCATGTGTGGATGTCTACAGTACAGACACATAATTCCTGCACCAGACGACCGGACGTCTACCAGTGCCTGGTATACAAACAACCATGGGTAACATGTCTAAAAATAAGCTAAGCACACCAAAGTAGTTTGCAAATCAAAGTTACGTTCAGTTGTGAGGGCATTCGCGCATCACCCATGCCCGGAAATTCTGGTCGTGCGACTGGGTATTATGCCTGAGCTCCCCACACATTTAGTGCAGGAACTGAATGTTGGCACTGTACATAATTATCGGGGGAGATAACGTAAGTACTGGACAGATGCACTTGTCCATTTATACCAGCCTTGGCGTTGAAGTGGACGCCTTCACGCATGTGCGGTTGTATATTATGCCTGGGCAAACACACACATTTAGTGCAGGAGTTACATGTCGGCACTCTATTAACCTATTAGCATCTAGAATGTACATATGGTCTAGAAATATATGTACTATTTCATTAGATGAAGCAATTTTCAGAATTATTTGAAAGGGGATTACTAAGGGTTCATTAAGAGTAACAAGTTTCATTTAAATAATTCTTATACAGGCGAACTTGGATATGACATACTCAAAGGGGCCAGGAAAATGGTCCGTCATATGCAAAATCCGTCATATACATATGACACATACTATACTTGATATGCATGGGACTGGGACCAAGCATATCGTCCGTCATATCCAAGTTCGCCTGTATCATTGCCTTGATCGTGAAGGAATTGTAGACATGCCAGACAATGGCTATGCTTCAAATGTGGAGGGGTTAATGATAACTTTAAAATTGGTAAAAAGAGTGGGGATGAAATATTATCAGTAGCTTTTTATGAATTATCAGTAGTTTTAAATAAGTAGTTTTTTATGTAAAAATTACCACTGATGTGTGTCCTACAGTTTTTGTACAATTCACACTCACCCGAATTTAGCAAAATTCGAGAAATATTTCATCAAGATTTTGCTGAATTTTTTGTCCTTTTTACTGCAGTTGAAGGTTGCCCATGATCCATCTTCAAAGCGCAGTTCCAAAAATGGTAAGCCAAACTCAAAGAAAAGTTCGTCTGCATGATCCATACCGACCCAATGGGGTTTTGTAGAGAACGATGGACGATAAGAAATTTCATAAAAATACACCGGGAATCCAGCATCTGAAAAATGTAATAAGCCTTACTATGGAAATCTTGAATCTTGGGAATAGAGATAGGATGATCATAAAGATTTATTTGTCGTTAGGAAGGTTTGAAAAGGCTCACAAGTAATTTGTCATTGAAAAAGTTTGACAATGGTGGCAATGGTCTACACGTATAACACTCACTCAACCAGGTAGCTAATTACAATGGCAATATTGCATTTTTGTGCCATTCGTGTATTATTTGTACTACAACTTAACCCGTTATGCTAGGCTTTTTTGCTATATTATCATAAAGAATAAATATAGATAACTGCCCACCTTTATGCTTTCTTGCATGTAGAAGTGTCGGCGCCTTCATCCAAGCATCGCCTAAGATGGCGGCAAGAATCTGACTGTAGTCCGTAACGTTGCCATCGTCCGCAGCCAAATAGAGTGTCAAAACCTCTCGCGAGAGTTCCGCAACATCCCCAAGATTGAATCTTTTCAGTGCATTGCCAAGCGCAACCTTAAAGCTCGTCATGTCCAGCGGCACAACTCGTGCTGGGTCCCATTGAAATATAAAACCCTCATCACTGTTCACGCCAAATATGATGGGCACCCTTTTCGAGCCCCTGTCCCGGTATAGAGTGAGGGGGTGTGCGTCCAGGTACTTCCCGTCTACTGTGATAGGAGGGTACCATCCATAGGCCACAGTCGCACCATACGTTTTTCCAGCTTCACGAAGGACTTCGACCGGAAGTTCTTTCATGCACTCAACCAAAGCGGTGCTGTTATGCTCGGGGCAGCCTGTTAGTGGACGAGAAAAGTAAATGAACAACTATTGTCAAAGCACATGGATAAACGCTAACTTTTCATGAATAGATGAAATATATATAAAATTATCGCATATATGGTGCATAACATAATATATTGATAGATTCTGCATTTAACTTAGTTACATGTTGCTGGTTTGGTGTATCGGTTGTGAAAACATTTAAGTGTCAAATATCTTTTTGACTTAAGTTGCACCACTTAAAGCAGTTGACATTGTTTTAAGGGCAATGACGCCATACTAAAACAGTTTTAATTGTTTTGAGAGCAATAATGCACTACATATAACAGCTGTAATTGTTTTGAGAGCAATGATGCACTACTTATAACAGTTGTAATTGTTTCGAGAGCAATGATGCACTACTTATAACAGCTGTAATTGTTTTGAGAGCAATGCTGCACTACTTATAACAGTTGTAATTGTTTTGAGAGCAATGCTGCACTACTTGTAACAGTTGTAATTGTTTTGAGAGCAAGGATGCACTACTTATAACAGTTGTAATTGTTTTGAGAGCAATGATGCACTACTTATAACAGTTGTAATTGTTTTGAGAGCAATGCTGCACTACTTATAACAGTTGTAATTGTTTTGAGAGCAAGCATTACTAGTAAAAACACCAAGCCCGAGAAGTGGAGTGCAACAACATTTTATTAATAACAACAAAAGATACACTGTATCCAATCACTGATACAATGTATCAGTCTTAACTACCATATATACTTTAACAGTAAACCTTACTAACATAACCTGTGACCGTGAGAGGTCAGTGTGTAGCGAGGGCCCTGTGGTGCCTGACCATTTGTGGACATGCAAGCATGCAAGCGTGTAACTTAAGTGCACAGGGCCCTGCTGATAATTGTGCGAAACAGTGTGTAGTTGGGTGCGCGGCCAGCCAGCTTGGAAATTTGGCCCCCCCTGTTGAAAGAACACAAAAGGGTGGGTGGACGCGCCCCGTTACTACGGAAAACCAGCAGGTGCAATGAAACAGTGGCACTCCCCCTCTCGCGTAGTCCCAGCCTGAGCTGAGAGCCCCGAAACGAGGGCCAAAGGGGAAAAGGGCGGGTGGGGAAGCTAATCGACTGTCCAATGTGAGCGAAAATTAAGAATGCTCGTGTGGCGGGAGTGTGCCGGTCTCGTGCGTGTAGAGTGCAGCCAGCGACCGTGATGCGCCCCGACCAATGAGAAGGGCCGCACGTAGGCCATCAGCTGCGTTAGAATAAAAAGTACAGGTCGCGCGCTGTGGTGAGCGAGCACGCGACAGGTCGCAACAAAGTAACACCGAAAGTGCTGAGGAGGGCTCGAAACCGGCAATTTCCCTAGTGGCAGCGGTAGAGGGAGAAAAGGGCCAGGTCGTTTCCCCAGCAATGCCGTGGAATGCGCAGCATTCCCTCAAGATGCACTACTTATAACAGCTGTAATTGTTTTGAGAGCAATGCTGCACTACTTATAACAGTTGTAGTTGTTTTGAGAGCAAGGATGCACTACTTATAACAGTTGTAATTGTTTTGAGAGCAATGCTGCAATACTTATAACAGTTGTAATTGTTTTGAGAGCAATGCTGCACTACTTATAACAGTTGTAATTGTTTTGAGAGCAAGGATGCACCACTTATAACAGTTGTAATTGTTTTGAGAGCAAGGATGCACTACTTATAACAGCTGTAATTGTTTTGAGAGCAATGCTGCACTACTTATAACAGCTGTAATTGTTTTGAGAGCAATGATGCACTACTTATAACAGTTGTCATTGTTTTGAGAGCAAGGATGCACTACTTATAACAGTAGTTATTGAAACTGGTCCATAAGATTGCCTGAATCAGAAAGGTGTTAGGAAACAAAGAAGGGTGGCGCATATTTCCATACCAAACTGTTTGGATTAGCAGATACTGATGAAAGTGTAAACTGTGGCTAGGTGGAAACTATAAGTCATCTAATAAACGATTATCAAGAGATTAAGTAGATATGGAATATAGTACGCAGATGGATTTGGATTAGAAATTTCATATGCCATATAGCTGCTAAATCGTGACTAGCCAGTTGTCACTAGTGGAGGAAACCGGAGAACCTGGCAAAACCACCGCCTTACCCCAAGTCACTAGCAACTTTCTCACATGCCCCGGGTGAGAGGTACGCAGATAAAATACAAACCAAGTATAACCAGTGAGTTTGTACAGTTAAGCGAGCAATCCTACAAGACGACAGCATAATCTGGGTTATAGTTAGTATGATACTTATATCAGGCTGGAAGGCTCACGTTAAACTACTAGTATACAAAAAATACTCCAAGATTTTACCTTAACATAGAGCTTTATCTGCGTACCATTACTAATACAAAAAATAAGGTATTGCGTAAATGACCTCAAATATACCAACTAAATTCAATATTCACAAGGTGTGTTCTTTCGTGTATTCTTAAAAAAAATAAGATGCATAAAAATTTACAAATTCTTTTTGCAAACATATGTGGAAGTATTTGGTTACTTCATAAATCTGGTAAAGAGAAAATGCCAATACGGTAGATTGCACAAAAATGTAACTATTTCAAAAGCGACTGGTTTGCAAAAGGCTGTAGATGTATCAATGACTTTTCATTAATGATTTTTTTTGTAAAATGTAAATGCAATTTCCTAGAATATTAAACAATAAAAGAACAAAATAAACAAGGATGGGCAAACTCAAGTTTAAATTATGAACATGGTTACCCTCTATATTACAAACACATTTTCAGGAGAAGTCTGTGGTTTCCTACTGAATCTTCTCCAGTCATATAGATAGACACAATCTACTAGAATTGAAATCCATCTGTGTAAGACCAATTAATATTTCAAATTCTGGACTATGTGAACATAGATGGGCACAAATAATACTATATGCATAACGTTTGTCCCTCCGCGACATATATCATGACAAATAAATATTTCTTAACGAATCTAAATATTCCTCTAAGGCTGAATAATGGATAATCATGATTCATTTTGGAATATTTCTTAATTATATGTAATTATGATTATTTGTAATTCATGGTTGGGTATACAGGTGAACTTGGATATGACGGACCACTGTACGACGGACTTTTGCATATGACGGTAAAAAATAGTCTAGGTCCCAGTCCCATGCATATTAAGTATGTGTCATATGTATATGACGGACCAATTTTCCTGGTCCCATTGAGTCCGTCATATCCAAGTTCACCTGTATTTTCAAAGTGCATGTGAACGGGCTAATTCAATTGTGAATGCTGTATGTCGGTAGTTGCCGACAAACTGGTAAACTGTCGAAAATGTGAGCTAACAATCGCACAAACACGATGAAACAATCGTCTTTGGTAATCTAGCAAAACACTAAAACAACAAATTTTCAAGTGAAAAATGGAAGCGGGCCGACTTTCAGTAATCATCTTAATTTCTATTGAATCATACAGCCAAAGATGTCTACTTTCACGGGTGGAATCGTTTGCTGCCACCTTCATTAAGTCGTCAAAAAATGGGTTGAAATCCGTGTTTCAAGGCATTTTCCTATCCTCTAAATGACTTAAAGAAGGGAATTGTTACCATAAAACAGTACCTTTTAAAATGAAAAAGGAAGTGAATGAATCGTTTTTAATTTAACTTTTTTTTATTTGAAAACATTCATAAGTATTTGAAGATACAATATCAAGGTGAAATTGTCTATTTTTATAAACCGAATCCTCAGAAAAACGTTTCCAATAAATTTCTACTACCATTTTAGTTTAGTAAATCTGACGGCAGCTACCGAGTCTGCTACGTCATATGAGCATGCGCACTGTGCATGGTACGCAAAGTCGCTAATGAGTGGCAAAATGAAGAATCGTTCTCTCAACACTTTTATTCAAGCAAATAACTTGCAAAAGTTAAAAATTGGTCTACTACGCTAAGCAGATTAATGCGTTGCACTATAATTACATTATTGTCACGAGAGAGTCAACGATTGTCCAATTTCTCTCACCACATTCCCCACTTCCAATTAGGTTAGGGCGCGTGAGGATATCTTTTTCACAAATGGTATATCTGTTTTCCAAGCCTCTTGAATTATTGATACATAGGTTAGGTACCCCTAAGTGTGTGGTCGCAGGGATATTTGGGTGTTCTGAAATGTTTGCCATTAAAAGAAATTTTATGGTTACCGTCCACTGGATGGGTACTTTTCTAGTTAAGTATAAGTTCATATATTAAGAGTTGCTTTGTTTTATTTTTCACTTTCCCCATTTGAAATTCCCCAAAGTACGCCTTAATTAGAGAGATATTACATGTACCTTGATGGTAGGGCTTTTTTGGTAACTGTGATGAAAGAATTAACATGTCCATAGCAGAACAAAGTAAATTCTAGTGATGGGAATGGGTTGGGATAGTATCGTTGATTGCTGACCAACACCAACCGTCGATTAAAGATAATTGGCTAGTGTTGTCCTACCATTGAAAAATCGGTGACATTTATATTTCATATTTTCCATTCAATGTAACTCTTTCCTCTGGATGCAATTTTACTGCCAGCAGGCTCCCCACAGGGCTTGTTATCTTAAAACACTCAGATATTTGTCGAAATCGTATGAGAATGAAGAGATACAACATGTTATTACCTCTTCTGAAGTGAACAAAGATACGTTCTGGAAGCTTCTGAAACAGAGCAAGTTTGGTCCAAAAACCAAAGCCTCTGCAATAAGAGATAAAGATAAAAATGTTGTTCACGATATTGACAAAATACTTGAAGTATGGAGACTTCATTTCAGCTCGTTAAGTCAGCCTAGAACAGACGCTAATTTTGATGATAATCACTATAGAAATGTGATTGAGAGAGTAAATTTTTGGAATAATGAAAACGACATCGATGAATTTACTAGAGAATTTTATTCTAAAAAGGAAGTGAAAAAAGCAGTAGAGAAGCTCAATGCAGGCAAAGCACCAGGGCATGATGGGATCATGAAGGAGCAAATCTTAGCATGTGGTGATATACTAATAGATATATTAGTCCTTTGTTTTAAATAGATTTTAGATTTAGAATTTATTCCAGAAAATTTTAGACGAGGGATTCAGATCCCACGTTACAAAGGTAAGAATGCATCAGCCCTAGACCCCAATAATTATAGGGGGATTACTCTGTTGAGTACATTTAATAAAAATCTTGAGATTTTAATTTGGTGTAGACTGGAAAAATGGTGGTCTGAAAACCAAGTTGTATCAGCCACACAGGGTGCATGCAGAAAAGGAGTATCTTCCGTTCACACAGCTTTGCTTTTACAAGAAACAATTGCGACAGTACGGAAGCCTATTAGGACCACTGAAAAAATATTTTTTTATTTTTATTTTTTTCCTTAGAAAAAAAAAAATTGTCTCAAGATCCTTGTTCGGAATTTTTTTTTAAAAATTTTTTTTGTGTTCTGCAGAGTTACTAAAATAGATAGCCAATCACTGCCTCGCTCGTGTAGCCTTGTCAATCACACTCCACGCGCGTGAGGCAGCGCCGGCAGTGGCATTCTTGTCTGAACAACGGATAGATACACGTTTTAGCTACATAATTTTCCCTGTGTTACCTTTCATTATACTTTATTGAACAGGCATACAAACACACACACATGCACATACATTGCCGGGACTGTTTGCAAGCATCAGATAGTTCTGGGAAGGACGTAGGTGACATGTCAATATCCCTGCAAAGCGCTGGGCGTGTGTGTGCGTGTGTGTTTGCATGTCTGTTCTATTAAGAAAAAACAATATTTCTAAGACCACTTACAAGGACCACAATTCTTTTTTAAATTTTTATTTTTTTTATTTTTCTATTTTTTCCGAAAATCTAAAATAAAATTAAAAAAAATAAAAATACCGCCTATTAGGACCACTGAAAATATATATATATATATATATATTATTTTTTTTCCTTAGAAATCCGATGGTTAGGACGTAGGTGACATGTCAATCGTTACGTTACGGCCCTATGCTTGTTGCTCTGACGGGCCTCGCCTATACACGGCGAACTGTACGGACAGCCTGAGGGGGGGCAAGTCTCCTGATCTAGCACACACACGCCCAGCGCATTGCAGGCAGATTGACATGTCACCTACGTCCTAACCAGAACGATCTGGTGCTCGCAGACAGTCCCGGCAATGTATGTGCGTGTGTGTGTGTTTGTATGCCTGTTCAAGCTGTGACAGTTCTCCTTAAGGAGCATTATCAGCTATACAGATACAGATGAGTGAAAAATGAATGAAAAATAACACAGGCTAAATTATGTAGATAAAACGTGTATTTATCCGTTGTTCAGACAAGATACCACTGCCGGCGCTGCCTCACGCGCGTGTAGTGTGATTGACGAGGCTACACGAGCGAGGCAGTGATTGGCTATCTATCTTTAGTAACATTGCAGAACACAAAAAAAATATTTAAAAAAAAATATTTTTCCGAACGAGTATCTTGAGACAATTTTTTTTTTTTTTTTTTTTTTTTTTTAGATTTTCGGATTTGTAAGGAAAAAAATTAAAAAAAAAAAAATTTCAGTGGTCCTAATAGGCGGTATTTTTATTTTTTTTTAGATTTTCGGATTTCTAAGGAAAAAAATAAAAAATTAAAAAAGAATTGTGGTCCTTGTAAGTGGTCTTAGAAATATTGTTTTTACTTAATAGAACAGACATGCAAACACACACGCACACACACGCCCAGCGCGTTGCAGGGATATTGACATGTCACCTACGTCCTTACCAGAATTATCTGATGCTTGCAAACAGTCCCGGCAATGTATGTGCATGTGTGTGTGTTTGTATGCCTGTTCAATAAAGTATAATGAAAGGTAACACAGGGAAAATTATGTAGCTAAAACGTGTATCTATCCGTTGTTCAGACAAGAATGCCACTGCCGGCGCTGCCTCACGCGCGTGTAGTGTGATTGACAAGGCTACACGAGCGAGGCAGTGATTGGCTATCTATTTTAGTAACTTTGCAGAACACAAAAAAATATTTAAAAAAAAAGAAATTCCGAACAAGGATCTTGAGACAATTTTTTTTTTTTAGATTTTCGGATTTCTAAGGAAAAAAATAAAAATATAAAAATATTTTTTCAGTGGTCCTAATAGGCTTCCGTACGACAGAACCTGAGAGGAATGACAAACTTTTTGTCCTATTCCTAGACGTGAGCAAAGCTTTCGATAGTGTGTGGACGGAGGGCCTCTTTTATCAACTGCATGAGCTTGGTGTGACTGGTAGGACTTGGCGTTTAATGTATAGGACGTATATAGATTTTAAATGTAAAGTTAGAGTGTATAATAAGACTTCAAAATGGTATCCAATGATGTGTGGGATACATCAAGGCGGATTTTTATCGTTGATCAAGTATGTCATCTTTATAAACTCCCTTTTAAACGAGTTAGAGACTTCGAAACTATGCTGTACGATTTATAACATTAAAACTTCACCTATTGGATATGCAGACGATCTAGCGGCTGCATGTCTGAATAAGAGAAGGATAGATAAAGTTCTAGAAATTGTGAACATGCATAGTGTTAAATGGAGATACTATTTCAATGCAGATAAAAGTGCGATTCTAGTATACGGCGAAACCCAGAGAGAAAATGCCAGAAACAAAGTAAATAGATCATACAAACTAGGATCACACTATGTTAAAGAAAAATCAGAGTACGATCATGTGGGGTTTAAAACATGCATTTTTAAAGGTCACAATACAAGAACAGTTGATAAGATAAGTAAGGGGAGAAGAACCCTAAATGCAGCTGCAGGTTTAGGGATTAAGAAAGCAGGCTTAACAATCAGTACGTGCAATGTGATTATGTGGTCTGTGATAATTCCAATTATAACTTACGCAGCTGATTTATGGGTACTTAAACAGAGTGATGTAAGAATTATTGATGAATTCCAAAGATACGCAGGCAGGCGTATACAGAGATTTACCAGAGACTCCCCAAACGAAACTAGTTTCGTGGGTCTAGGATGGATGCGCTTAGAGAATTTTATATGTGTTAAGAAATTGTTGTTTTTACGTACAATGGTTGTAAGAGAAGAAATGTGTATATACAAAAGAGTACTGTGTTCTAGATCAGAAGTTTTTAATAACGACGTAAGAAAGGGTATCGAAAATTTGAATGAAAGCCCGATTTTCGAGATTTTAAGAATTGCAATTATATACAAATTATATGATAAAGTTATGAGAATGATACGAGGTACAATACTGCTCTCTAAAGAAAGTTGGAAAAAACTAGTATGGAAAACTGCTTGGACGATCGAAAATGAAGACTGGGCTTATAGGCTAACCATGTTTAAATCAGTTACACGGGTTAAGAGAACTGCTGGTGAAGTTGCGTATCTTATTTGGTGGTTTCTGTCAGATAAATGTCCAAAACATATGAAATGCTGCGAAATCATGGCAAAGTTAGTTTGTTGGTGTAGCAAATTAAAGGCTGATGATACAAGATTAAAAAGATCAGGAAGAGTTGAAAAGATGTGTACTCTATGTGATATGTTTGGCGTCGAAAATCTAGACCACATGGTCTTACACTGTACTGCTCAACATCATACAAGAACTCGCATGTTTATATCAATCAATGATATGGAAAATGGTATTGGGGAATACATATTAGCAAATTCAGATAACTTGGTTGACACAATCATGGGCAAACCTGTTGACACAGTAGCTTTCGAACACATGCTATAATTCTGGTTGATTACTAGTAGCTACGTTTCCATAATGTACTACAACATCCTAAGGACTAGACAAGAGACATGAGTCTTTTTTGTTTAATCACATTTACGTGTTGTGTCTCGACATCACACACATGCCTTGACTATCTAACATGTCTTAATAAGCATAAAGCAAAACACCCTTTTGTTTTTCTGTTCTTTATTTTATGTTCTCGGTTTATATACTAGTATATTTGCGATATATTAAGAGGTTTACATATACACTCAATCCAATTATGACATATGGATATGTATTTGTACACATGTTGGTCTACTTACAATTTTCAATCTGTTAATCATGAGTAAAGCCTAAGCCACGTTATGCATTACTCCTATAGACCACTACAAACTCTAGCCATATGCGCTCTTCGAGCATGTATATATTCATTATTTAATTTTTGTTACATTTTCCTATTATGTTCAGTTTATTTATATTATTATGCTATTTGTATGATTTCATATACTTTATGTTATGGCCAATAAACATACATCGTGTTTCTTGTAATTGATATACCGACTTAAAATAAAGATTACATTTACATTTATAAGTTCTTAAATCAGGGTAAGTGTGCATTATGGAATGTTCAATTGATATTGTGCATTTACATTGGCCTACCTATCATATGGCATGCCAAAATGATATTTATTCAACTCACAAAATATCATGCAACTTTCAAAATATCGTTCAACTTTTTAAAATATATCATGCAACTCTCAAAATAACAT
>CAWWDR010000784.1:0-77500 GCA_963942565.1 Maea johnstoni | reverse complement strand
AAATTAAAATAAAGTGACAATTCAGAGCAAGATATCAATACTTTGCAACGTAAATGGGTCGGGGAGAACAGTTTTTCTGGGACTAAGTACCTAATGGACAAAGTAGCTCAGTTGGTTAGGTATCGGACTAGTAATCAGAGGGTCGCTGGTTCGATTCCCGGCCACTCTGGGCACTTTGGTCGTTCTTGGGCAAAACAGTTTATTCCATATTGCTTCAGTCTACCCAGCTGCAAAATGGGTACCTAGCATAAATAAGGCAGTGCTTAGAGTGTGTGCGCTATATGCTGCCAGTTGCTCTGGAATATCCCCCGGGGGATTGAAATGGTTTCTGTATGTACAGTGCCTGCTAGGGGAGGAAGGTCGTGTGAGCACTTCGGTGGATACAAGACTATAAACCGAATACCTTTACCTTTACCTTTTTAATGGACCTGTCTCTATACTTACCTAATATTCTAGCGATTGCGTGCGCATCCTCCCATGGTTTCTCTCTTATCAATGGCGGCCACATGATAGATCCACTCTGGACGATAGCCTGCTGAAAGAGGCCTTCGGATAGCGGACAAACTAGCAGAGCTGTAATGCTCCATGCACCTAAGAGCAAATTCAAAATATACTCTTTAATATCGAAAAACTGCAGCGTGTTTAGTGATAACCCTTAAAAACTTTGGGAATTGCATTTTACTATTCAAATTTGCGTCAGAAGCGACATGATCTGGGAGACCAGCTGTTTCAAAGGACATATCTCCAAATCTCTACAGGAGATGCACGTATCATGCATTATGTTGTGAGAGAATGTCTGTCTAAATTCGTTCACATCTGCGGTTTATATGAGACCTATCACATAAGGAAACATCTTGATAACCATATCGATTGATTACTCTGTCTGTAGACTTTAACAAACCTTTAACATTTCTCTAATTCAGAGTATCAACCAAAATTGTTAAACCGATGTGCAAACAAGTTTAAAAGTTTAAAGAACACGAAATTCACCGCATCTTTGCTCTTGCCTGGCACGCTAAACTGTGCATATTTGACATACCTGCGCTGAGTCCAAATATCGTAACTCTCGATGGATCTCCTCCAAATGCCTGTATGTTTTCCTGCACCCACCGCAGTGCTGCCACCTGGTCCAGTAAACCAAAGTTACCGGGTGCTGCAGCATCGCCTGTGCTGAAAAATCCTGTCACGTGTAAAAAATAAAGAATTAGTTATTGCATCGATTTTTCTGTTTTAGCCGTGACCGCCAAGGGGTGAAACTCACGCTATGCTGCCAATCGCAGCTCCCCCAGCGGCCATGAAAGACACTAAATCTGTATTTTTATGCGATCTTTAATTTGGCGTTGATGGGCATTCGCCAAAAAACGCCAAATTAAAGACCACGCCAAATTAACCAGTTTTACAGTATATCGTGGAGGTGAGTCATAAGTGTCATTTACCCATTCATGGCCAGGCTAGTTTGTATCTACAATACTAAGAGAAAAGAAAGAAATCCCATATGTATTTCCCAAATATTTTCAGCGGAGTTTTTGGATGGGTGCAGAACAACAACCTTCCTTCACATATGTTCTGAAATCAGCATATGCCTGATAGAAACTTGAACACAAACTACCATTAAAGACATATCTTCCATGTCTCAGCCATTATTACAGTTATCACTTGGCTTTGTTTCCATCACCACAAGAATTTAATTGCTAAAGAGTCAACTTAAGGTAAACTATAGTTTTGGTCCCACCTTCACCTAATGTCAATAATTTCATTAAAATTTCATTTTCGAATGTATCCGTATGTTTACCGTTAGGAGAAATGTACTTTTTTCATATATGAATATTCAAAAATATCCACTGCACGCTGTCGTCTGGGTATGTTTGGAAGAATAGCCAGACAAAACGCAAGAGGGTCAGGAATTCAAATGACCTACAGGTCTGTTTTTAAATATACATGTTTTCTCTTATATAGATACCCTACTTGAAATAGTCTAAAGAACCTGTTGCAAAATTGATCAAATGCCTCCATGGACATAAGTTAATGAAATAAGACATAAGACAATAGACATAAGCTTTACAATCATTAACCAATATTCAATATCAGTAAGATTCACATTTCCTGAGTTATGAATCAATAAGTGCATCGTAACATTTTGGGCTGATATCAACGTTCTGCTGCTTTCTTTAGAGAAATTCTTTCAATATTGTGTTTGAATTATTGTTAGGAATACATTTCTCTGCATATCAAAATGGATAGTGCAGTATATTAGAGAGTGAAGATTACAATATTTGATGCTTTGTGACAGGCTATTCGGACACGGGTAAGATGAGAAAACCCTCTCAGGTACCCCTCAATCCACAAGAAAGTGTAACTTTTATATGAAGAAAACAGCACATTTTTGTATAATGCGCCAGTTAAAATCTAGCCAATCTTAGAACAATGGAAACTGCACAGGTCCTTTGGCCATCAATGCATTTGGTACTGTCAGCAGGTTGTGGCTGTAATGTTCCTTGCATAAGATCTTCGCCCTACTCCAAGGAGAGACGTGTCACATAATAGACGAAATATGTCTAGAACTTTTGAAAATAAAACTTAAGGAGCCAGCGAAAAGGAATAGAAGTGTGATTATACCAAAAACATTTTCCTTAAATGTATTCAAATGGGTTTATTTGTAATAACATATGATATATGTCAATTTAAACTCAGGGTCCTTTTCCTCCTAGAATCTAGTAATGCATACTAAAGGCAGTTAGAAGATCAAATCACACATACATACCTTCGACTTTTTGTTTGATGATAAAAATAAATCCGTGAAAAAAAATCGCAGTCACGAAAATATCTATATTTACCAAGGATTCCAATTCTATAGTTAGGAACAACGACCACTACATCTTCGTAGGCAGCAAGGGCTGTACCGTTATATGGATGGTTCGAACCTGATCAAGAGAAAAGATCAGAATAAGTAAATGAATAGTACACCTTTCAGTGCGACCCATGCGGTGCTTCTTTAAAAATGTATACAATTTTATTTGTTCAGAAGCAAATTCTGTCTATTTTTTCTCAATGATTTATTACTTTCAACAGCTTATGTAATTTGGTTAATTTACAACATAACAAGTTGAAAAAGAGCCTCAGGTGAGCCTCAAGTTGTTAGCAAACATATCCCACGCCCTTTGTTTGAAAAACCCGAAACTTGATATTCTATTAGCAGAGATATACGTTCAAGGGAAACTGGTATTTTACTGAAATACAGTTCAGAAGTATTTATTTTCATTTCTTGAAAATCCTGGTCCATCCAATGTTTTTAGTAGCAGCGTTTACCAATTCCTTTGTCTCATTACAAGTTTCTAGTTTGAATGTATATTGTAACTGTCTGATCAGTGCACTATCTAAGACTGTTTGTTTAAAAGAAAACAGAACTAACCTAATTTTAAGCCAGGATTCAGTAGCAAATCTTGTCTAGTATTTTTCTGAAAGATAGTTTTCCATCTAAAAGATTACCGGTAGTTATCTTGTCCTAAACTTCACAAGTGCAATTCTATATTTAGGGTTTCGCATTGTTCGCTTGCTATTTTTTCGACTTTTTACAGTCACTGAGATGATTTTTTTTTCTTTTATTTTGGAGCCATAAAACAATGCTCTACAAAGTTAATGGCAAAGCAATCTACCTTTAGTTCATCCAATGTTGATATCCCATAGCTATTTCAATCTAGCCAGATATTCGACTAAGCAAGGATCATCTCAGACACTAAGTACTGGATTTGGATTAAATGAGGACTTGAAATATGTTGAAGTTATCCAATTGTTCAAATTATTCAGTAAATCACAAGTATTCAATAAACCTAGATTTTTATAGTATGCAAAAGCATGCGAGACTGGAAAGTGAGTCTAGCCATTGCATGCTTGCAGCAAAAGAGAACTCACTGTGTGATGTAAGCCTATTTTAGCTGCGGAGCTACTGTGATTTGCTGCTGAAATCGCGATAGGGCCCCGTTGAAAGAGGTACTGGGAGGACAGTACAATTACAGAGAAGGGGGAAGGCAAGTGTTGCGGCAGGGCGCTAAAGGCCGCAGGAGGAGTAGAAGTGGTCGATGTAGTAAGGAACCGTGCGCCCAAAAAGTGAGTGGCGGGCGCACGGATCCAAGCCCAAAGTGCAGGTGGAAGGTACATGGATAGGGTACTGATCAGCACGTAGGGATGTGTGAAAGGGCAGATAGAAGGTAAATGGGTGGGAGTTGCATAACGTAATAGTCATGTGCGGCAAGTGTGCATGCAAGTGACAATACCAACGTCATAGGGAACTTAATGGAACATTTCCTTCATCAACAGATATAAATTAATACTTACACCCATTACACTTCAGAGAGCTCAATCTTTATATGAAGGCTAGGCATTACTTACATTCATTAAACTTTAGATTTTCTCGAAGAAATTCCCAACTTCACAACTGTGGAAATGTTTATTATAACCAGGGAATTGTATACACTAATCAAATCGGCCCTTATAGCGAACGGCAATTCAGGCAGACATTCTCTCTGGGATCAGTGGATTTGACCAACAATTCATTTTAGTAAAGTAAAATAAAAATAATAAAAAATAAAGACATCGTTATTTAGAGTAGGAAATGTTTCTAAGTGCCACACGAAGCACTGGGCAGGTGGAAAAGATGATGCTAGTTGCGGGCAGACAAAATCGAACCCACAATCGCATGTCCTGTAGGCAAGCACTCAAGCCACTAGGCTACGGCGCCTTGTGTACGATGTGGCTGTTTGAAAAGAGAACTATATTGATGAAATCCCGTAACTCTATTTGGGATCGTTCCTAGCATTCCGAGTTTAGTCCTGTCATTTACGTGACTGACAACCGGAGTTAATCTTTTAAAAAGACCGCCAGGCCACTTTTATCAATGACCCCACGTATTTACATACGGCCCGAAACTGATTATGACCTACCTTCGTCATGCGAGCCGGTAAATATCCAAATCAAATATGGCGCCTGTTGTCTAACTAATCCAAAACGGCTCGGCATCACTGGAATGTCGTTGGAACCCAATAAGGAGCACCAAAATAGCTCAAAATTTGTTTTTGATCTATTAATCTAATGCCTTTTCAAATAAATGAGCAATAGCAATTCTATCAATACGCCTTTATATGTCGTTAACTTTGTGGCATGACTGGCATCGCAATCCAATTTTGCCTATACTATGAACTTACTATTCTGAGGTTCAGTTCGCTGCACGCAGGGTATGAACATTAGCGTCTAGCTGACTCTCTACATGCAGCTCAGTAGAGGCAGCTCTACCTCTCCCTCTTATCCACTATCCTCAGCAAACTCGGAAGCCCAGTCACTTCGGGAGTCACTCAGCGTCAGAGCCGCGTATATTTCGTGGATTGTAAGAGGATTTTCATCGCCCCCCCCCCCATACTTCGTACCTGGGTACAAAAAAGTACCCTTCTTTACAAAATAGCGGACATGCGGAGGTCTTAAAAAAGACCCGTTCTTCCCCGAAATACGTAAAAACTACACAGCTACGCACGCGGGCAATACATAGAACTGAAGAGCACGTCAAACGTATATATATATATATATATATATATATATATATATATATATATATATATATATATATATATATATATATATATATATATATATATATATATATATATATATATATATATATATATATATATATATATATAAATATATATATATATATATATATATATATATATATATATATATATATATATATATATATATATATATATATATATGTGTGTGTGTGTGTGTGTGTGTGTGTGTGTGTGTGTGTGTGTGTGTGTACGTACGTACGGACGTATGTACATACACATATATATATATATATATATATATATATATATATATATATATATATATATATATATATATATATATATACATATATATATATATATATATATATATACATATATCGTATACCTGAAAAATACGAGCGTACGACCACATTGGTATAAAAGCCTGTCTATATGAAGATTATGAAATAAAATTGGAAGGTCAGCAAGGCAAGGGAAGATCTGGGGGCGGACTCTGGCATAGGAATAAGAATGGTCTAAATATGATGACGTGCAACCTTATTTTCTGGGCTGGCATAGTCCCCATTCCCACCTTCGGCAGTGAGAAATGAATTCTCTCTGAAAACTATAGTGAGAATATTTTGGCTTTCCAGAGATATGACCAGAGATTTCCTCTAAGGTGTCCTAATTATACAAGGTTTTACGGATTAGGATTGATTAAACTCACTACTTTTATTCTTGTGAAAGTTGCCTTTTTTCCATTCTCAAAGAGATGATTTTTATTGCATCTTTAATATTGAATGTATCATCGTATTGAATTTCAAACACAGGTAATCACATAATACTCGAAGCATGTATCAGGTTAACAACAATAGAAAGGCAATACAAACGCTGATAGTTGTCACGGCAAATAAAAAAGGAAAATAATTCAATACCCATTATCATGGTGTCTCAAAGAATCATACACTGCATTCCACCTCTCATCAAAGTGGGGCATGGCCATATTGAGATTTACTTCATGTTGTTGATAAACATGCTATTTAACATTCATTTCCTTACCAGTTGGCCTATTCATGTATATTACTTTTACTGTGTTAGTAAGATATAGCATTTATAATTTTGGGATTGCCAAACACTTTATCCCATTCACACACTCTGTGATGAGGTTGAATATCTTTTCTCGCCCATTTTTCAACATTACTCCAGAGTTGAATGATTGGGAAAGAAAGTTGCCTTTATATTGACAGTTCTAAGAATGGACAAGGCTGAATGCCTATAAACCATGATATTAAGAGAGCATCCAAAAATGTGCGCAGTAGTCCAAATCTTGATAAATTAAACGCCTGGTCTAAATCAGGACTACTAAATAGCATATCTTTAAGATGGCCTAAAGGGCCGTTCTGCTACTAGACGAGCGGTCAAAGGCCCATTTATGGAAATTTAATGTCCCCACGAGCTATACAGCCACAACATAACTCATTTAAAGCTTATAACCTCTTCATTAAGAAAAACCTTGTTGCGGAATTCTGATGTGGTCAGGTTTTTTGTATATGTCCTTACGTAACATAACGTTGACAAAATCGGAAAAATATCAGTAAAACATTTAGATATTGATAACAATTATATTCCTATTCACACGCATAGTATATTTTGCTATTCTGGTCAACTGATCAACAGGTGCAATTACCAAATATCTTTCAGAAGCATGGTATTCCTATCCTTGGATGAAAATTCAAAAAACGTCTTGAAAAATGCTACTTTATTGAGTTTTCACAAACTTTAAGTTTTTAGTAGTCAAATGAGTACAAAAGCTACCCGTATTATATACGTAAATTACAAGCAACCACTTATCCGCGTAATAAAACAAAAATGAGCTCCATTGGTGGCTCGTGATGTTATGACTTTATTTTCCCCTATCCCTATATTGAAAAATAGCCAAAAAGAATAGCTTAAAATGCTAAAAAATATTTTTGAAATCTGAAATGTTCATTTAACTCATGTTTGGTACCAGAAATAGTTTGACCATGACAAAGACTGATTGGGCTGAAAGGATTTGATTGCCAAGTTGCCCAGGACAACCAATTTTGACTTAATTTGCTAAAAATCCAGTTTTAGGCTAGAAATCAGAGTTTTGAATGACAATATGATTACTGAAAAGGTATGTAGGTATTCTACAATAAAAAATTAGTCTTAGCTGGATACATATCAATTGTTTTAGTTCAGTTCACCCCTATTCAGAAGGTAATCTAGGAGGTTGAAGATCAATGAATGTAGATTTTTTTCTTAATGAAGAGATTATATGCTTTAAAATGAGGTATGTTGTGGCTGTATGGCTCTCGCGAACATTAAACTCCTGATTTAGAGCCCTTTTTCTGGATATGCCGCTCATCTATATCGAGTAAGGATACGTGGTCGAAGACAGTTTGAGAGAACGCTTGGTTCCTAGATCTTGGCCAGCCAGCTATCGACGTAGGCCTTGTATAAATTGGGTTTTCTATATGATAGACTAACGTGATCGCCACGCACTTGGCAACGTTATGCACTAGGCGCGGCTAAAACGATGGCATTGTTCTCATAAAGGATCACGCTGTATTGGTCAGTACAGGCCATACATACAAAACATACACTTATACTGGCTGCCATCCAAACATAACCATCTGCTAAGAAGACGGGATCAAATATCTTTTGTCACATTCAGAATACACTTTCTGCTAAGAGGATGGGATCAAATATCTTTTGACACATCCAGAATACACTTCCCATCTGCAACCTCAGAATAGTTATTCAAAACACTACTAGAAAAATAATTCAAGTGATTCCTACGCCCATCCCGAAGGATATTCCTGTTGTTTGTAATAGGTATATACAAATGGGTCTTTCATCCCAGTCAAATGATATGTTACAACATATCTGTTTTTGAAACACACACACACACACACACACACACACACACATATATATATATATATATATATATATATATATATATATATATATATATATATATATATATATATATATATATATATATATATATATATATATATATATATATATATATATATATAAATATATATATATATAAATATATATATATATGTGTGTGTGTGTGTGTGTGTGTGTGTGTGTGTGTTCAGAAGAATTCAGCACATATATCTCCTTTATTCCTTTTGTGAATTCGTGTAAAATTTAAAACTGAACAACACTTCAGGTACTTTAAACTCGGATAGCTTAATAAATAATGAACCAAATGGACCGATCTGGACACAGAATCAAATAAATATCGAGCCTGAAAACCGTCGGTAAGTCGAGGATGCCGGCCGTGTACACTGGTCAGTTAATGAGCACAGACAGACGGGTCGTGTTGCAATTTCCTGGCAGGATCTAAAGTAATGATCAAGTTCCTACACACGGGTAACATGATCTTGTCTCCTAATGAACAAGACGAACTTGATAGGTGTGTATAGAAAAGTTCTGGCACGCTTTCATTGCTTCAAAATGCAGTCACATGCATCACCATGCTTATGAAATCTATCCCTGACAATCAATCTTATGATGAGGCCTTGGCCATTCATATAAATCACGCTGCCAGTAAATGATATAAAGAGGTTCTCTAATGAGCACGATGAAGGGAAGACATTTCTGACATGATGTGAATCATGTTTGACCTTTCGAACGAGCCTCGGCGAGGTACAAACTGTGATCCCTTGTTGAATCAAGGCGAGAGCCATATAGGTGTGTGAAAGACGTAAATTAAGTGCCACTTCACTTAACAAAATTAAATACTCATTTCAGCCCAAAAGTAGGAAATACTCATTTCAGTTCATTTCATTTCAGTCCTGATGGCCAGTTGCCATAAATGTATGTTATATGTATGTTATATGTATGTGTGTACGTGTGTGCGTATCATCAGTCTTGATTTTACGAACTCTAAGCCTGCAGATTTATAGGAGTGAGAAATAGCAGTGACTCTAATGAACGGTGCTCCGTGTGGCCTGTACTAAAGAATAGACCAGTGTCCGCGTTATGCCAGTCGCATATGGCCAGCCTGACGCGAAGACTTGCCGCACCACACCAAGTCGGCTGCTTGTTGCGGCTCTGTGAAAATAAGGCACTCAGTCCTAAGAGATTTTTAAGGGATAGAGTATATGTTAACAGGTTTTAAAATGAAGTCGAAAGTATTTAGAACCTGAAACCTAAGAATTTGAAACAAAAAATACAAATAAGCAAGTATCCCAAAATAAATGAAGATGAGCTCTTACCAAATGTGAATCCTCCACCGTGTATCCAGACCATGACCGCTTTCTTGCCAGAGACGTTGGGAGTGTACACATTCAGAAAGAGACAATCCTCGCTGAGCGAATGGGGCACTATATATGAGTACATTTCAAACATCTCTCCAGGGAAAGCCCGTCCTGGGTCTTGAGGACACCCAGGCCCTGCGAAAAGAAGCACTATTGAAGAGAACGTGCTTATTTTCCTTTTCCAACAAAAAAATACAATTGTCTTGTCAAACAATTCTTCTGAGCAAATACATTTTTTCATCAAAAAAATAAACCCTAATGTCTCAGATATCAACCTCTAATCACATATTCTCAATATCAAGATTTTTATATGGTAAGAACCAGTGGTGCATTAAACAAAGTAATAATCTTTAATGCATATGTTATCTTATTACTGTATATTATCATAGGTGCTTTTTAAGCACAGATCTCGAAAATATATTTAAACGTTAACTAACATCGAATCAACTCCATGGCGACGATATGGTATATAATGGTCTAAACCCGATACATATATATATATATATATATATATATATATATATACATATATATATATATATATATATATATATATATATATATATATATATATATATATATATATATATATATATATATATATATATATATATATATATATAAATCGAATGGTTTTTCAAGTCTTTATTTTTTGTTGTATTCATGCCAACAAAGTGTCTCCAGGGATGTCCTCACGACATTTAAATAAAAAGTGGTTCCGTAAAATCTCTCTCTCCCTCTATCTCTCTAAAAGGATGAAATGAAATAGAAGTTTATGAAATAAAAAGTAACTAAATGATAAAGAAAAGGGTACTAATCTAACCCGGAATTCGAGCCTGCCTTATTCCTTGCCAAGTGGGCGGGCTCTGTGGATCAGCGAACCTGAGTCGGCCGACCGGTGGCGCCGCGTAGGGTAGACCATAGAAAGCATACACAGGATTCCTACTCATTCCTATGGCATGATGAACCATGCCCACAACAAGACCCTGTCTGGTCTCCACCATAGGACAGGACTCTGAAACAACAACACAGCTCTAAGATAGGGTTAAAGAGTACACAGTCCATGAATCTGTCCATTTTCTCCAACTTTTGGGAATATCGGTTGATAGAGGTTCCCTCACGAGGGAGGTTTAGGAACGAAAATTCTGACATCTATCATATCAGGGACTTCAATCAGGGACGTATATAACTTAGATCTAATAGACTAATACATCTCTCTGCTTCAACACATAATCTATATCTCTGATCATATCGCATCGTCACGGTATCGTATCGTACATTTGTTGACTGTAGCTTAGAAGACCAACACATGGAATGGAAACCAGCCGGTCAACCTGAACATGCTAGCCTCAACCAGTGTCAATTAATAGTCGCTAATAGGTGCTCTGGGCACCTCCAGCAGGTGGTGGAGATAAGGTTTCTCTGTAATGTAATCGATGCGGGAGCCCTGATTGGTCCTTGTTCCCACGTGACCTCGTGCTGCTGCCTTATCTGCTAGTCCTGGCATGAGGCTAGCATGTAACTATAGGGCATATAGTAATTGGTCTCTCGTTACATATCCATTCTTTTCTTAATCCAAGACTGTAGGGTTGTTGTTTTTTTACAAAAATAGACACGCTATTGATGTTTGTACAACATAGTAAAAAAGGAGACAATAATAATAATGAGATGTAAGGATTGAACCGTCAGATACGGCGTTTAACAAAAGAGAAGGAGTGGTTAGATAAACAAGATAATAATTGAACACTAGGAAATTAAACAGTGCGGTGTAATGTGTATCTTTTTTGGACTTGGGAAAGAACATCCGAGTTCCCAAGGCCGAAAATGATAACCAAATATTTAAAATTTCCTCTATACATATCACACGTTGATGAACCTCGTTCATCAACTTAAAGGTATTCTAAGGATGAGGATGTAGATTTAAGGATGATAACGGAAAAGAAAATACCACATCAAGCTCTTGACCCTTAACGCGTCTATCAACAGGAAAACTACATCAGCGTAGACCTTGCATTTTGCGCGTAGTAACTGCTATATAAACGTGGTGTTATTATGGCAAGCCGAAGTGCCCTAAAGTAAGCATTTATGGAATTCCATAAATGATTTATGGAATTCCATAAATGATTTATGGAATTCCATAATTAATAAATGTATTTATGGAATTCCATAAATGATTTATGGAATTCCATAAATGATTTATGGAATTCCATAAATCATTTATGGAAGTCCATAAATAGATGGTATTTATGGAATTCCATAAATGATTTATGGAATTCCATAAATCATTTATGGAATTCTATAAATCATTTATGGAATTCCATAAATGTTCACATTTATGGAATTCCATAAATGATTTATGGAATTCCATAAATGATTTATGGAATTCCATAAATCATTTATGGAATTCCATAATTGCATGACATTTATGGAATTCCATAAATCATTTATGGAATTCCATAAATCATTTATGGAATTCCATAATTATGCACATTTATGGAATTCCATAAATCATTTATGGAATTCCATAAATCATTTATGGAATTCCATAATTAAATGACATTTATGGAATTCCATAAATGATTTATGGAATTCCATAAATCATTTATGGAATTCCATAATTGCACTCATTTATGGAATTCCATAAATCATTTATGGAATTCCATAAATGTATGTATTTATGGAATTCCATAAATAAGTGACACCTATAGTTTTTTTTCAAAACTAAGTATGCTAAATAATGCTTTCTCCCTAGCAATAGAGGACATCCCTGAAGGTCACTTGTTTTAAAATGGCAGCTACTGCAGCAACTGATCTAAATATTATTGTTTTAGATCTTGTAGAGCTATGTCAAACTCCTTTTTTGTGTTATTAAGTCTAAAAGATGTTTTGGTGATTTCTTATATGGCCTCAGTGAACGAAATGATGGGTCCCTGGGGTGTATCTGCATGGTCCCAAGTGAAAACTGGGGGGCCTATAAATGGCGATATATAATATACAACTTTATTCAATAATTAAATATGGTGCTTTCTGAATGTGGAGGTACTGGGTTTTTGTTTATAGCCCACAAAGTGGGTTTTGCATGCTTATCGCTCAGTGAGGTGTCCTAAGATTACATAACTATGCAAGACTCCCAATTATCGCTCAATGTGGTCTCTACATGTAACAAGTACATCTGTTGGAAAGCTTTTCAGAGGGAAGGGGAGGCTTCATTGTTTTTTTGGAGTTGAGCAAAACAAAGAATTATGGAATTCCATAAATGCTGTTTAATTATGGAATTCCATAAATGATTTATGGAATTCCATAAATGAATTATGGAATTCCATAAATGCTGTTTAATTATGGAATTCCATAAATGATTTATGGAATTCCATAAATGATTTATGGAATTCCATAATTAAGCACATTTATGGAATTCCATAAATGATTTATGGAATTCCATAAATGATTTATGGAATTCCATAATTAAATGACATTTATGGAATTCCATAAATGATTTATGGAATTCCATGTGAGCATTTATGGAATTCCATAAATGTGAGCATTTATGGAATTCCATAAATGATTTATGGAATTCCATAATTGATTTATGGAATTCCATAAATCATTTATGGAATTCCATAATTAAATGACATTTATGGAATTCCATAAATGATTTATGGAATTCCAAAAATGATTTATGGAATTCCATAAATCATTTATGGAATTCCATAAATCATTTATGGAATTCCATAAATGCTTACTTTAGGGCACTTCGGCTT
The DNA here is from genome assembly GCA_963942565.1 of Maea johnstoni. NCBI lineage: Eukaryota > Metazoa > Annelida > Polychaeta > Spionida > Magelonidae > Maea > Maea johnstoni. The sequence continues at coordinate 63,895 of CAWWDR010000784.1, read as the reverse complement.
GCCATATGTTATATTCATGTACGATGAACCCAGAGTTTTTCTGAACTAGGGTTGGATGCCATATGTGTCGGCAGTAGAATGGGTGTAGTAGGGGGGGGGGGGTGTGTGACTGTAACGTGTTCCTGTTCGGCGTCCATTTACACTACAGGTCTGTAGTGTAAATGAACGCCCGGCCGCTACGCGTCGCCACCGTCGCGTATTATAATATTATAATTACTTGTGACGTCATCAAAACTGTAAAATCGCTAATTTCACTGATTTAAAAAAGGTTATTTAATTTCCTAAAAGTGTATTCTTAGTACAATTAGTCCATTGAATGTATCCATGCTGTTTGACCAAAACAGAGTGGACGCTATCATACATAACTGGAAGAACCAAGTTTTCAGTAATGAAACAATCCCAGGCGTTCCACAAAGGCATTCGACCATGGATATAAATAGCACCTACGGTGCTAAGGGGACGACGTCATACAGCTCTATGCATTCGACGTGTTTGAAGCCGCCTAACGGCGGGTTCTGGAACCTCGCGTCAAGTGTGAAGGATCGAATAATTTAATTTCAATTATCACGCCTGTTTTTTTTTTTTTTGGGGGGGGGGGAGAGGAAATAATACTTTGATTTTTCCTACCACTCTAATAGGAGGGTAAATAAACTTTTTTCCGACCATGCGAAAGAGAAAATAAAAAACTTATTTAATTTCTCTGCCCAAAAAACGGCCGTGAAATTACAGAGTTTTTGTTTTTGCTCTTTCACACCTGGCCCATCGTATACATTCACGCCTATTGAGAATGACCAATGGATATACTTTTGTTTCATGAGTATTCGGATTTCCCCTTTCTGGTAATAGAAAATCCTTCATTGCATGTAAATATATGCTTTGTCATAGCTGGATTTGAATATGAGCTTTTCAACGTATGAACTTCAATTGCTAATTGCGTGTCTGAAAATTGCCTTTTTTACGAGTCAATATCCTGACATGCCTAATTCGAAGACAGTTTATGGGATAGGCAATTCAACTTGATTTTTCTTTAATGATAAATGATTTATCATTAATGAAAAATCGAGGTATTTTTCTTTAATGATAAATCATTTATCATTAATGATAAATCATTTATCATTAAAGAAAAATCAAGAGGATTTTTCTTTAATGGGAAATACGAGTAATTTTCTTTAAAGAAAAATCATTTTTCTTTAATGATAAATCAATTCTCTTTAAAGAGAATTCAACACGAATTCTCTTTAATGATAAATGATTGATCATTAATGATAAATGATTTTTCTTTAATGATAAATGATTTATCATTAATGATAAATCATTTATCATTAATGATAAATCATTTATCATTAATGATAAATCATTTATCATTAAAGAAAAATACCTCGATTTTTCATTAATGATAAATCATTTATCATTAAAGAAAAATCAAGTTGAATTCTCTTTAATGATAAATGATTTTTCTTTAATGATAAATGATTTTTCTTTAATGATAAATGATTTTTCTTTAAAGACAATTCAATTTCTCATTTTTCTTTAATGATAAATGATTTATCATTAATGATAAATGATTTATCATTAATGATAATTAAATTCTCTTTAAAGAAAAATAATTCTCTTTAAAGAAAAATAGTGATTAAATGCAGAGAAAACATTCCATATTAAAGACAATTCATTTGTCTTTAATATGGATAAAGACAAATGAATTGTCTTTAAAGACAATTGAATTGTCTTTAAAGACAATTGAATTGTCTTTAAAGACAAATAGTGCTTTTCTGCAAGAACGGCTTTCCATACATGTATATATCAATGACACATGCATTGTACTACATGCAGTTTATATTCGTTATATCTTTACACTCATACACATAGACGTGTCAACCATTGATTCACCTTTTCCTGAGCTGTTGGCCAGTAACACAGGCAGATGAAGCGTGGATACAAACAAAACGTAGCAACAAAGTGAGACAGCCATGTCAAAGATGCTTGCATTGCATGAAGTAGGTCACCTACTTATATTATACATGTATACATACAACCTGCTCCGAGAGGTGGCAAAACATATAATAGCTTCTGTGATCTGGCCTATATAGAAACGTATAAACCTAGTTTGTACTTTTCAACACTTTTTTTTGTAAATGGGAACTTTGAGCATGTAGTGATGATTATATTTTATTATCATTATACGGATGGTGATATTTTTGGGGGAGAAAATATATTCAAATTTATTTTCACCACCGTATTTTTGGGGGAGAAAATAAATTCAAATTTATGTTTTCCCGACCACTATAGAAAAGTACGATGGACCTAGTGTGAAAGAGAAAATATTTATTTTCACCAGCGTATTTTACGATGGACCAAGTGTGAAAGAGAAAATATTTAAATATCCATTTTCCACACCGTATTTTTTTTTTTTGGGGGGGGGGGGGGGGGGTGGGGGGGGGGGTGTAAATAAATTCAAATTTATTTTCATTCCCGTTTATTGGGGAGAAAAAATATATCTAAAAATATTTTCACTCCCGTTTATTGGCGAGAGAAAATATATTTGAATTTATTTTCTCTCCCCAATTCTCTTTCACACTTGGTCCATCGTACTTGGTCCATCGTGCCGAATAAACGGGAGTGAAAATAAATTTTAATTTATTTTCTCCCCCAAAAATATGGTGGTGAAAATAAATTTAAATATACTTTCTCCCACAAAAATACGGTGGTGAAAATAAATTTGAATATATTTCTTTCCCCAATAAACGGGAGTGAAAATATATTTTAATTTATTTTCTCCCCCAAAAATATGGTGGTGAAAATAAATTTAAATATACTTTCTCCCACAAAAATACGGTGGTGAAAATAAATTTGAATATATTTCTTTCCCCAATAAACGGGAGTGAAAATATATTTAAATATATTTCTCTCCCCAATAAACGGGAGTGAAAATATATTTAAATTTATTTTCTCCCCCCAAAATACGGTGGTGAAAATAAACATTTAAATTTTTTATTATTCACACTTGGTCCATCGTACAGAATAGTTTATTTCCTAAAATTTTCAATGCAGGCGAAGTCTTCAATTAAATCACCACGGTAGCTGCAGCTGAAATATAGTTTCATGTGGAGCGCTGGAGGGAATCCCCCTAGTTGTAATGAGGGAATTCCCATAGTGACCTAGTTTGAAAACGAGGCCACATTGGCGCGGAATTGCAAGATGGCAGCGAAACTCAAAACACAAATAGTTTCTGCTTTTCGGATGCATGGCCTCACTCTGAGGAGGTAGGTTCCCTATGAATTAAAATATTTGAACTCATTTATGGGTTCTGTTCGTGCAGGTCCTTTCTGAATCTGGCTGGAGAAAAAGGCAGATGAATCATTCAGTTGTAAACACACCGCAATCAACACACCGACACCACTTGCCAAGACTGACTTGCTGCTCAGTCACTTGACTTCTCATGAATACAAGAACTTTTTTTTTTGTTTTGAAATATCTATTACATGTGACAGCGTCCTGTTTTATACATGCATTGTTTATAATATAGATGAATAAGTTTTTACCACATATCTAGAATGCTTATTTGACTATTTCCCCATAAATATATTTATTTGAAAAAATGTAGTTGAAAGTTGACTGTGATCAGAGAAATACATCCCCTTGAACCGCAACGCCATAGGCACAGCATGCTAGCACCTAGGGTATGTGCGCCTCGGGTTACGCGGTGTAGCCTTGGTCACGTGATCTGATCTGTGCAATTAGCATGCAGCATCCTTTCTAGGTCAGATAGTTGCCAAGGAGATGGGAGGCAGCGACATTTGATGATGCATGGACAGTGCCCGATCCCGGTCTACTCATCTCAGCTGTGATATAGTATAAATAGTTTGTCTGACTCGAGTTTGGCAACCGCTTTTTCCACTTTTGGTGACAAAACGCTAGAGTTTGGCATCAAAACTTGGCAAACCTCTTCGGAGCACTAATACGTGTATGCACAGACATAATTTTTGTCTCAACTCCACAAAATGTTGATTTTGCCCATGGATTAAGTCCCATTGTAAAATTTGCCCATTGCCAACAATACAAACACGCAAGATTGTATTGTTGCCAATGAGCAAATTTTACAATGGGACCTAATGAGCAAAATGCTTATACATGTACACGTAGTGGTGCTCCAAAGATGTTTGCCAAGTTTGAATGGATTTATAACTCAAACGTTTTGTCACAAAAAAGTACATAAAGCTTGGGTCAGTGAGGCAAGTGGATTAAAGTAAACCCCCGTCGACCCTTTTTGTGAAATCGATGTCAACTCCATCGACCCTTGTAGGACAGCGTCTATGCTTTTGTCGACCCTTGTAGGACAGCGTCTATGCTTTCGTCGACCCTTGTAGGACAGCGTCTATGCTTCTGTCGACGCATGCAGGCAAGGGTCGAGCACCATCGACTAAGTCTCAGATGGGTCGATGGCCATCATAGACGCTTGTCAGTCATGGGTCTATGGCTGTAGCTCATCGACCATAAGCGTCGATGGGTGAAAGTAAACCCCCACCGACGCTTGCATGCATGGGTCTACGTAGTCAACGACCATTGTCCGTCAAGGGTCTAGCAGGAAACTTGCTGCCATCGACTCTTGTTGGTCAAGGGTCGTTGTAATTTGAAAACCTCAAACAAGAAATCTCTCTCACATCGACCCATGTTGGACATGGGTCGATGCACTTTACTAGAACAGGAAGTTGAGTGTCACCATGTCGGCAGAGGTCTGTAATGAATATTCTGTCATAGTCAGACATTTATCCAATGTTCTGTTCTCCATATGGATTTTAGTTTTTTCTTCCAGCTCTTTCTTTCTGACTTGCTTATTTATTTATTCTCTACACATTTATTTTTTTCTCTCCCTTATTGTGTATTTATTTTTGCATCCTCTCTCTCAGACTTTGAAGTTAATTCTTTGTCTAACCTAGTCATTTGCTACAGAGCCATCAGGTAAGGTTATTTGTTGTTCAAACTACTAACCTGGGATGCCACCAGGGGGGTCAATGTATTTTATCAAACATAACATGGGTTTAAAAATAATGCATGTTTCTTGCCCGTGTCCTTGATATGGTGGTGGGAAGGGGGGATGATCAAAAGCAGTCATGGGATCTCATTCTAACGAACAAGATTGCTGTCACACACACCAAAGGTCTGTTCAATTTTTTTTTCTTGTCAAAAAACTTCGTTGTTTTTAAGGCAGGTTTTAATCCCCGTTAAAATGATTTTAACTACAGAAGAAATCAAATAACGTATTGTGTTACTGCTCCATCCTACAGACATTTCCCTGATCATACACACCTTTGGTTTTGGGATGTATTTTATGTACATATTTTAGTTCAAAAATGATTTTGCCGTGTATTTTCTATGCTCTGTTTGCCTTGTGCCCATAGACCCATGTGCGCAATCGGTCTATGAGGCTGACAAAGTTCATAGACCCATGTCCAACATGGGTCTATGAGGCTCCCTTAGTACATAGACCCATGTGCGCAAACAGTCTATGAGCCATAGACCCTTGCAGGCATGGGTCTATGAAACGAAGGGGTTTACTTTCCCACTTTTGCGTCAGTGAGAGACAGCAGGGCACAACGTTAACTTTTGCAGCGACTTGCCCCGTAGGGCAAGTGAGATTCAATTTTCACTTGCCCTACTCCAACTTTCACTTGCCCTTGAAAAATTGTATGTTTTATAATATTTCATTTAAAACCAAGTAGAACATGGTTCTGGCATGTGAAAGCATATTTTCTAGGACAAGCTTGGATGCCAGATCACAAAACTTGCACATATTCTCAAAAGTAAACCGGAAATATACAAAGTGTACTTTCCCAGTGGGGCAAGCAAGATGCAGTTTTCACTTGCCCAACAGCTATGATTTACAAATTTTACTTGCCCGGGGCAATGGGGCAAGCACCAATGTCGAGCCCTGGACAGCAAGTAGTCAGTGGCAATGACATAGACCACTTGGCCCCCTTGGCTATAATTGGGGCGGAGCCTTGACTGTATTGTTCTGTGGCATGCAGTGTCTTAGCCAGGATTTAGAGACTGGGTGCCTAAAATTGGCAGTTGTAAAATTTTTGGGCGTCCAAATTTTTAAGGGGGATTACATTATATATAGATACTCATATTTCACCCATAACCATGTATACATTCATCTAAATAAGGCATGATATCATTAAACAATGTCATGGGAATTATAAGGAGATGAAAAAATTCAATTATAAGCTTGAGATTGAGATTTTTTAGAAATGCCACACAAAAGAATTTGGGTGTCCTGAGGGGTTCTTTTTAAGGGTTTGGGTGTCCAAAAAGGCACCCGACACCCTGCTGGCTAAGACCATGGTGGCATGTTTTACATCTATTTAAATAAATTACATACTTGATCCCTTTGTAAAGATCATGACAAGGGTCATTCCGTGGTAGCGTCCATTGTGTCGGATACGACAATTACACACTTAAAATTTCTATTTTTCAGAGGAAAACTGGAATATTGATGACTTCACTTTATAATCATGTCTATAAAGGACTTATCTAACATGTGCTATTGTTTCATAATTTTTTTCTCACAAAAAATGTAATTTTTGAGGAAAATAAAATTGTGTCGGATACGACAAGCTTGCGACGGAGGTTTTCTCAACTTTGGACAAATACCAAAATCTCTGTTCTGTTCATGGGAGTTCCACTACAAGACATGTCTAGGTATCATCTCAAAAGGGTTTTGAACAATAGTCATGAACAATTTTCTCAAAAAAGATATTGTTTGGCAGTTTTGTGAGATGATTCTAAAAAAAGGTTGTTGTGTCGGATACGACAAGCTAGGCTGTGTCAGATACGACACTTTTGTCCACTACCTTAAATCATTATAAAAACAATTATATTTGTCATCAGATCAATATCAGAACTGAAACAAACCAAGGATGTACTATCTTGAAAAGTTTGACTTGCATAAAATACCTATATGAGTCTTAAGGGAGCATTTTTAGATCATTTTGGAACATGTTACACTTGACACTACCCAGCATATATCATTTTTTTCTGATTTTTAACAATGTACAATTGCTCCAAGTAAACAATTTATTAAAACTCACAATAATTAGATACTTTATATTCCTGGCCATACAGACATCTTACATATTATAAAAATTGCATGTGATGTTATTCAGCCTACCCTCTCCAATCAGATTCCTGCAATGTTTTTCATGACAAAGTAAACATGTAATTGTCAGTACCATATCTTTAAATAATTACCATTACTTTTACAAATATGTTCATGCTCTATAATCATTTGTCATTCTGAGAGACATACCACATGCTGATTCAGTTTACTGTCTGTACTTACATGAATTTATGCTACCCTGACATTAAGATTGAAAGAATCAGATTTATTACCTAAAGGTAGATACCCTGAATAACTTAAAAGCCATTCCATTATATCAAAAACTATATCAATTATAACAAATGTTAAAGTCGAATAGAAGCAGGTTTTGCTTCCGTCTAGCAGGGCTGACCAAGCTATTGCCAAATTTGGCGACAGGAGTTCAGAATTTGGCAATAGTAATATTTTCAGTTGTCAACTCCTCATTAAGAGTAACTAATACTTTTCCTAGCATTCTGAGCATATAACATCAGCTTCCTCCCATACTCAAGCTAGAACCTGTGGGGCTCCAGTTCAAACAGGATGAGGATGTTGACTAGAATACACATGCTTGGTGACAGTGTCCACCAGGGACCAGTAGATACCCTGGTGTCACCGTGATGGGGTATTCACTATGTCTGGAAGGATAGCAAGATCCAAGAAAGGAAATAGAAACCATCCTTGTGACTGCATTAGTTTGTAACAAGTGGATCAGATGGATCATGGACGTTATCATAAATGTATAAATCTCAATACAGTTTTGTTCTTCAACAAACATTTTCTCAAATGGGTGTAAACAGGAACTAGGTGTAAATGAGCTGTTCAGCTAATTCACTTCAACATTTTGACTAAGTGCTTTTTTTCTACATTTCACTGTATCAATTTAAACTGTTTTTTCATTGGAACAGAGAGGTGGATCAACTCATATTAGAATCAAATCCTCATGGCTGTGGTAGAGTGAATCCCCTTCTACTGTCCTATTTCAATTTGCCTAGATTATCAAGGATTAATCGCACTTGGCGTGCACCAGATAATTAGACAAAGGGTAACCAATCAAATGGGAATTGATAGACAAACAATGTAAATTGGAACTGAGAAATTGAGCCTGTTTCATACCCATGGTATTGACCATGTACTTTTCAAAACGTATTTGGACTTCCCCTTGAAAAATGGTTCATCTTGAATGTTAATAGGTTGGGTATACTCTAGATAGGGTGTCGTATCCGACACGTTTGTCGTATCCGACACGAATGAAAAACACCTTTTTTCCCAAAATTTTAAGCAGACCTTACACATTATATTCTGGGTTCTAATAGGGCTAGGGATAATTGAGACTTTCATGAAATGGCATTTTTTTTGATGCAGTAGTTTTGGAGAAAAATAAACTTTTTCATGTTTTTTTTGTGTCGGATACGACAGCCAGTATTTGGACAAAAGCTTATTTTTATCCAAAATATTTTTTTCTTCAAAATTCATTACCATTTATTCAAACTAACTTTATTTCATGTGTCCAACCCAAAATGTAACATTTATCATGTTTTAGAATGTTTTTATTGAAGAAAAACCAATGTCGTATCCGACACACATCCAACACACACTTTCCCATTTTTCTCAATTAAACCATCAATAAAGTTCACTAAACACATGTTTTTTTTATATCCAAGTCAAAAATCCCAAACTTCAAAATGTCTAGTTTTAGAATACATATGTATTGAATGTGTACATTATGATTTAATTTTTCACATCCATGTCGCAATTAGTGCGGAATGACCCACAAACAGGGTGTCATAATTCTTAACCTTTTTTCTTTTAGTGAGGCCAGTAAGTTCCTGATAGAAGCACTGGCACCTATCAATGAAGTTCAACGAGAAGATTGCCTTGACAGAATATTGGAGGCAGTGCAAAAACAGTCATGTAAGTACATGTATATATTGTCTTATGTCTTTTTTTGGTAATTTATGGGGTATTTCATATATATTTGCATTGATGGTATCGCTTACGTCAGGCATTTTCCCAGGATCTACCATTCTTATCCTACGAGCTAGTAATTCATTAAGCTCAAAATCATCTAAGGGACAGGAATTTAAATGCAATGGAGCAATTTTATATAATGATCGTGAAGAAATTTAAGATATGTACATTGCATTTAAGGGTGTTAGTGCTCATCCTTGTTAATGCTATATATATATATGCTTCTTAAAATCTGCAACGTTTTAGCCGTGGCAGACTGAATTGAAGTGCACATGTATGCAATATATTATGGTGCTCATTGTCTCATTCTTAAAGTAGGATTATGTCAAAGTGGCACCACACAGTGAATAAAAAGTTACCTATAATGTTGAAATGAAGCAGTCAGATGTCTATAACTCATTTTATAACTGAACAAATAGCAGATTAATTGAAATAATGGGCACTGCACCTCACATTAATACTTAAAATGGAGCAGTTTGAAATTCTGTAACTGATTTTATATCTTTATTAAGTATCATATCATGACAACCTTTCAAAATTATTTCATTTGTTTCAACCTTTGTCAGTTTTCTGGCTAAAAGTTAGTATGTGTTGTTATTTTCAGTGACGTCCACTATGATTGACAGGAAGATCTGTGAGGCTGCTGTGCTGGAGTGCAATCAGGATGAGGAGGAGGACAGGTAAGACAAGTGACCCTTCAAATAATGTTAAACAGTAAACACATACATGTCTCTAACACCCAAAAACTGTTTGACCATAATATAAAGGTGTATCGCTCTTTTTGAAAAATATTTACAGAAAGACATTAATCAGAACTCAACCAAAAATATCTTTAAGTAATTTGTAAATGAATTATTCTTTATTTCATAGTAAGTTCGAATAGTAATTAGTATCATATATATTTAGGTCAGGGGCTTAGCCACCTATGCGTCCAACGTGTCATTTGGACACCCAGAACACTGTTTTTTGACAGTTTGGACACCCAAAAGTTGATGATGACTATTCCTAGAAGATAGTGCATGTAGTGCACTCCTACAATACATACAAAGCAGTTACTAGCCTAAAAAAGCAAACTATGTAGATATATAGGGATATAGGGTTCATTTCATTAGTAGTGTGAACCAGAGAAATACATCCCCTTGATCCGCAACCGCATAGGCACAGCATGCTAGTACCTAGGGTGTGTGTGCCTCGGGTTACGCGGGGTAGCCTGGGGAAGTATTGGTCACGTGATTGGTTTCGCGGCAATTTCAGTCTGACCCAGGGCCTGTGTGAACCAGCAGGCAGCCAATCCTGGGGTACACATGTTATCTATGACTCATAGTGGTGTGAGGCAGCAAAATTTGATGACGCATGCACAGTGCCCACTCCCTGTCTAGTGTCTATTACTCCCAGTGTGAACTTAGTACCACACTTAGGCCACCCAAAAGTCTATGAAACCTCTGTTTGGACACCCTGTTTCCAAATCCTCCAGCTAAGACCATGATTTAGGTGACACTTTTCAATGGGAACACCAAGCATAAATGGGTTAAATCTGTGATAGATCTTACTATTGTCAGAAGATAAACAGTTTTGGTGATATAGCTAGATTATAAAAGCATAGTTTAGTAACTGGTTTAAAAGGAAAAGTGTTTCATTAGAAATCTACTAATCGGCTCTATTTTGAAAATTTATTGAACATTTTGAATTTATTTCATCGTTTAGAAATATCAATTTAGCCATTATCATTTTAGAAAGCGCTCAGCACAAGGGTGACTACCATCACAGGACCCTAATGTTATGATGTAGGACCCTGATATTATATAACTCTCATTTGTCTGATGCTCAATATTTGAATGATTGATTGAATATTTTATTTTTTCAGCGACATGGTATTTTCTATCATAGATGCCTTCAGTGTGCCCAGGTTCACTTATAGTATTGAAAGAAAAAAGTTTTTACCGTAAGTTATGCAGTTCTGTTTTGTATTGTGTTTGACTATCTCCCGACATTACATGAATCAGCAAGATTCTAATTTATTTGTTATCGTAGTTGACTCATATTTTTGTTTTAAGACTGATTAATAGTATGTGTTTTGAATTTGCATGATCACTTTTTAGAACTCCAGTACATTATATATGTTCCATTAGTGAGTTTTACAAATCTTTTGCCTCAAAATCAATTTCATCTTTTATATAATGCTTCTTCTGTCTGGTTATTTTGGGTCATGGACCATCTTTTTTTCACATTTCTCCTTTCTCGCCTTTAGTTTTTATAAAGAAACCATTTGAGTAATTCATTCTTTCTTAAATGTTTATTCTAGGAATAGCAGTATGGGTGTACCCTCACCACATTTACATGCAGAAGCAAAACCCAAAAGTGACTTATACAAAGAGCGATACGCTATCCTCCATCAGAGAACTTTACGGCATGATTTATTCAGCCAGGCTGTGATCGGCTCACAGAAGGAGGATAAGAAGTTTCAGCTGAAGCCAGTAGAGTTCCTGCTAGGCAGCAATGCTAAACTTGGGGATATCATTGTTTTGGGGATGCTCACACAGCTAAAAGAGGTAGGTACAATTCCTCACAGCCTCTTTAAATTCTACTTGCATGAGCTTAAATTCAAACTATATTTTATCTACCCTACTAAATGCAACATTTATACCTGTTGAGTTCCATTCAGATAGCTATACATCTGAATCTTTTGATAATAAGCAATAATTTGAAAAAAGTTGTGACTGCTGGGGTTCACAATCCCACTGAACTATTTTTTCAACTCTAACAGTACCCTTTTTAATGTAGGCTACTGTGTTCAAAATCGTCAGATTCTGTGTGCACTTCAGTTGCGAATTCATGTCTTAGTTATTTATCCATGTGCGAAACTTTTATTTCTAATGCAGTACTTACCAATATGTCTTAAATTTTGACTGCACAGAAATTCTGGCATCATCTTTTTAGCCCCATTGACCTGTTCTGCTTTGAAACTACCTGTTATTTAACTAAAGCATATGTAGGAATTTGCTTGGTGCTATATAAAATAATAACTTATCTTTCCGTATGTTTTCTTTTTCAGGGAAAGTGGTTTTTGGAGGATCCAACAGGAGCAGTGCAGCTGGACCTCTCTAAATCTGTATCCTTTCGGAGGAGTTTGTGCATATACTAAAATCTTAATCATCACAAATTTACTTAATTCTTTATCTATTTACTTTGAGTTGGGATAGTATATTGCTGTTCCAGTTCCTGCCAGTCAACTCTTTGGCCATTGCTATATTATGCTGTGGTATGCTGTCAAAGCATTGCTAAATACTAGCTACTAAATACCCTCATATTCCCATAATTTTTAAAGTATCTGAACTAGGAAATGGATGCTAATGATTCCAAGTAAACTAAAATGTACATAGATTGGTCTTAGTATGCAATTTCATAGGTATTTACCATAAAGTGTCTATTCACCAATCATGGTATATTCCTTATCCTGTGCTCAGAATTTCCATAATGGTCTGTTCACTGAGAACTGTTTTGTGTTGTCGGAGGGCTGGTATGAAGATGAGGTCTTCCATGTGAATGCATTTGGTTTTCCTCCTCCAGAACCTTCAAAAACATCCAGGTGAGAAAGTCAACACCTTCTTTATTCTTTTTCACATAGTATCAACAGGTAAATTCTAGGGATGTCATCGATAGTCGACAAATCGATAAATCGACATTTTCACTTTGTCAATTAAATCGAATCAAATGGTTGGGTATCGAATCGAAATCATCGATATTCTGTACCCCAATAATGACGTATGATTATCAATAAAAAATACACTTTTCCTAGACATTATCCTGTTAAAATAACTCAAAGTGAAACTCCGACTTAATATTGAAGTATTTTCTATGACTTTTGTAAGAGAAATTGGAAGGGATCGAATCGAATCGATATATTTGGAAAGAGTATAGCAATTAATCAAATAAAAAAAGGGATATTAATGACATCCCTATAAATAATTGTGCCCTACGAGCATGTTACGGCGTATCGAATCGAATCGAATCGTATCGAAAAATATATCAATTAATCGAATCGATAAAATTTCATATCAATGACATCACTAGTAAATTCAACATCTTATAGTATGGTCTTTGTTTATTGGAAGGGATCTGGTTTGTCTTTTGTGAATTATTGCACTTTGCTTCTGATAGAGAATGAAAAAATACTTTATACCGTGTTAATGTTGCTGCGGTTCAATTTATACATACTTCACGCACCCTTGGAGTCTGCATTCATTAAAATGTACACTGTTATTGGACATCCAATCCCTATGCTAATATCTTACATTGAACACATGTACACAAAAAGTGCCCCTTGCAGGAAGGCAGCTGCCTGCTGAGCACAATTAACACAGTATACAGTATTAGGTAGCTGTGACATATCCCATTGTAAGGTATTGGCAGCTTTGAATATTTGCAATATGATACAATATTACTTGTTTTAAAAGAAACAATACTTTTTCCCTTTCCATATCAGTCTTTTATATCACTTTGAGCACCCTTATTAACCTCTATTCATTATTTGTTATCTGCTTTGGAAATAAAATATTTGATACTGATGGGCATGCAAATTATCCACTAAATGTTTAGACAAAGATTTAATATCTTTGATAGATTGAGAAATAATACTAATTTTCTTAAGTTGGTTTTTGTTTTTTTGTGCTGAATTAGTTTCAGGTTGTTGATTTGATGTCTTTTATCTATTTTCATCCAGGGCCTATTTTGGGAACATTAATTTCTTTGGTGGTGCATCTGCTAGCAGTGTGAAAAGCTCAGTGAAGCTAAAACAGATTGAAGAAGAAAATGAAGAAGCTATGTTTGTGATACTGTCTGATGTTTGGCTTGATCAAATAAAGGTAAGGTTTGACATAGTGCTGATTGGATATCATAGTTCTTTCCATTGGATGTCTATGGTCTTCTTTACCATGTATTCCTTTAGAGACTTCAAAGGTATGCAATTTAGGTGATAAATTTGTACCCAAAAAATCTTTGAAAGAGAATTTTTTGAAAGAGAAACATATGTTGATCACGTCATTGGTGTCAGAAGCAGAGGCATCAAAAGGCTGAACAATACAGTGATATCTTTCTGAGGAAAACATCATTTGAAAATTTTGAAGGAAAATTATTGATAAATCTGAAAACCAGAAACACATCTTCAAATATTTGCGAGTTTATAATTGATTCCCAAGTTATATAGTATCGCAATAGGCAGACAAGGCTATTAAGGAGAAATGAGTGTCACTGTGTGAATGGGTTGAATGACATTTTGGTTGCCTATCTACCTCATCATGTTAACATTATTGTGAGAATTAGAGAATTGATTTCTTTTCCAGGTTTTAGAAAAGCTGAGGATACTTTTTACAGGCTATGCTGAAATGCCACCAACATGTTTTATATTATGTGGTAATTTTTGCTCAACTCCATTTGGTGCCAACCATAGCAAGATATTAAAAGGTGAGCATTATTTAACATTGTCATCCTTGGAGTGCTGAGACACCTTAGAAAGCCATACCCTTCTTATATGTAGTGGCCAAAAGGAATAAACTAATAAGGCCTAAACAAGTTGTTTCCTGTAACCCTACTTTTTTCCGCCCTTCCAACTAACATAAAACGTACATAAAACACTCATTTTTGACCAAACAAATTATCCAAAAGGAAATAATTTTGCACCACCTACCCTATTTTATCTGGTCTAAGGGGAGCTGTAGACATGATTGGGTTATCAAAAATTATTGGGATAGTAGACAATATCAATTGCATTTGATTTGTTGTTATCCCTTTGTCAAAATACATCTTGCTTTACCCATTCATGGTGGTGACCAAAGCGTTCTGGCACTATTTGTAATATATTTGTGGCCAGGGCCTTTAATAGTAAATATCTGAAGGAAAATATAGGTCTAAATCCAGCCCACAACTTTTCTTTATACTTTGTTGGTAAAATTATGCTGAATTCCAATTGTATTTTAAAGAAACTTAGGCGTAAACGATATTGCCAAGAAATGTACTTAGCATGAATGAGATTCTCAGGCATATCAGTATAGATTTCACAATTGATAATCTTTTTTTTTTTTTTTACAGAATCCTTCCGTCAATTGGCTGATTTGATAAATGAGTTTCCTACTTTAGCGGAGAGTAGTCGTTTTGTTTTTGTCCCCGGACCTCAAGATCCAGGACCTGGAAACATATTGCCAAGGTAAGCAGAAAGTTTTGAGATATCTGACAGTATCTGCTTTATGATATGGCATAAAAACCTTTCAGTGTCTTATTTTTCAAGGGATATGACTGTGCAATTAGATTACAAGATTAAATATGTAAACAGTACAAATTACTTATTAAGAAAATGCTTATTGTCTTGAAGGAGGCATCTATACAGAAGTGTTGAATTTATAAAAGTGATTTTTTAGAGGTTGACCTACAAAGGTCAACCTATATTGTTTTCGCTTTTGTTGTCTTGCATTCCCGGGGGGGTCCTGGGAGCTGGTTGATGCATTTTCCCTATGTTGTCTTACATGGCTGTTTTGGATTTTTCTAGCCGCATGATCTGGAGAGTGGGGTGTGGTGGGGTCGTTTTGTTTATTGTTTCTGTTAGTGTTGAGTGTGTAGTTTATAAAGGTTGTTTCATTTTTTCTGTGGGTTGCCTAGTTTTTTTTTGGTGGATTTTTACGTGTTTATACTTTATGTTTTCTTCACTGTAATACGCTTCTGTAACGCGTCGGGTGGGGCGGCCGTTGGATGCGCATGCGTGGGTTTTCTGCATATTTAATGCGATCGGCTAATCACGTGACGGTGCGTGTTGGGGTTTCCCAGCACCACGTGGTTTGTCTCTGGTGAATTATCCAATGAGCGGTCTCACTGCCTCACCGTCACACCACGTGGTACTCTTTCCCGCGGTTTATTAACCAATGAGCGGCTATTTGTATCCCTGTTTGTACTATTCTACTTACGTGTTCATTCACATATTTTTTACATTGGCGAGGTTACGGTCCGCCATTTTGAATATCGGGTTTGACGAAATTTGCACCCCGATTTCAAAGCTTTCGTTTGTGGCCATCTCTAACTCTAAAATTCTGAAACCAAAAGAATTAACAAGCCAAGTATCTATATTATTAAGATTAATTCTTTTGGTTTCGGAAAATCGAAAATATTTTGAGATATTTGTCAACTTGCATCGATGATGGCGTGTTGACCATGGCGATGAGTACATTTTCAATGGTACCTCGCCGATTCATGTCAATTTCATCAAGCTATCACCCCCCGATCACAATATGACTACCTACCTGGATAGATGAGATCCTCATCTATCTGATTCAATCATTTTTTAAATTCAACTTCAGGTTGGAAGCGAAAAAATAGCTTTTCGCTACAACCGGAAGTTGATTTTTTTGACATTAGCGAGGTTACGGCATTGATATGCATTGTGTGCATTTCACACAAAAAACATACTTTTTTCAATAAATTGTCACGTCGCCGTTTCTGGGTCAAAATTTACAAATGACCCATCAAAGTGTTCGCAACAAATAGGGCTTTTACCCTATTATCATAACTTGTTGGTTATATTTGTAATTATTGAAAAAAATTGGCGACTTCATCGCAGCCATTTTGCCTATTTATAATTCTGAGCGGGATCTTACCACGTGGTTTGTCTCTGGTGTATTATCCAATGAGCGGTCTCACTGCCTCACCGTCACACCACGTGGTACTCTTTCCCGCGGTTTATTAACCAATGAGCGGCTATTTGTATCCCTGTTTGTACTATTCTACTTACGTGTTCATTCACGTATTTTTTACATTGGCGAGGTTACGGTCCGCCATTTTGAATATCGGGTTTGACAAAATTTGCACCCCGATTTCAAAGCTTTCGTTTGTGGCCATCTCTAACTCTAAAATTCTGAAACCAAAAGAATTAACAAGCCAAGTATCTATATTATTAAGATTAATTCTTTTGGTTTCGGAAAATCGAAAATATTTTGAGATATTTGTCAACACGCATCGATGATGACGTGTTGATTATGGCGATGAGTACATTCTCAATGGTACCTCGCCGATTCCTGTCAATTTCATCAAGCTATCACCCCCCGATCACAATATGACTACCTACCTGGATAGATGAGATCCTCATCTATCTGATTCAATCATTTTTTTAATTCAACTTCAGGTTGGAAGCGAAAAAATAGCTTTTCGCTACAACCGGAAGTTGATTTTTTTGACATTAGCGAGGTTACGGCATTGATATGCATTGTGTGCATTTCACACAAAAAACATACTTTTTTCAATAAATTGTCACGTCGCCGTTTCTGGGTCAAAATTTACAAATGACCCATCAAAGTGTTCGCAACAAATAGGGATTTTACCCTATTATCATAACTTGTTGGTTATATTTGTAATTTTTGAAAAAAAATGGCGACTTCGAAAAAAAACGGCAAAAACGGCTTTTTGGAATGTTGATTTAGGAACCCTGGCGAAATTCTAAATTTACTTATTAATTTCGCCACTAAAACCGGAAAAAAAGTTTCAACTTCAAGAAAACAGACTTTAAATAATCCATCCTGCCCATTTGTGGATTTTTTTTGTTCCCCACAATCGTAAAAAAACAACTTTGAAAAAAACGGAAGTAGTAAATATTTTTATCGCGATTTCAGCAGTCAGTATATATACCCTTCTCACCATGAGTGTAGTATGCAGTCCTGAAGTTAGCAGACCTTTAACCCTGCCATCAGGATTTTATGTTTAGGTGCAAATAAATTCCTGTGCTGGCACCATGACGGTAAGGTTTTGCCAGGGGTGCACTGTTTAGGTTTGGGGATTTTGGAGCATGCTCCCAGGGGAAAAATTGAAAAGTTTGTGTTTCTGGTGTATTTTTTGGCACTATTAGGTGTGACAAAAAGATAGAGAAATTCAAAGAAAGGGAAATTTTTTAAAAATGCTCTAAAACTGATATTTAATGTCCATTCACAAGCTTGGCTCTTATAGTTCATCATCAGGTAGCAAAATCACATAATCCAGGGGCATATGCCCCTTAAGGGACCATATGATTGATCTTTGTGCATGTTTGCATTCAGGCAGTGTTTGGCCATTTTCTTGTAAAGGTAAGTCACTGACTAAAGTTCTTCAGGCAGCAGCAAGTAAGTTGTGGCAAGCATGCTACTGGTGTGGTTTTGTTGACTGTCATTTGCAGTGCAGGATGTGGGCTTTTCCCATTCATGTTTGGTGATCTACTGGATGAGTGATGGTGAGTTTGTCATAGTTTCTTGGATAGCTAGAAGTGGGTTATAGTTTTGGAAAATATTTGAGGGAGGGTTTTAGATAGAATTCTTATGAAAGAATTGAAGGATATGTGTTTCAGATTTATTTTTTGGCATTATTAGGTATGATAAAAAGATAAAGAAATTCAAAAAAAAGGAAATTGTTTTAGCTGTCCAGGTTTGGGGATTTTGGTGCATGCTCCCAGTGAAAAAATTGAGAAGTTTGTGTTTCTGATGTATTTTTTAACACTATTAGGTGTGATAGAAAGATAAAGAAGTTCAAAGAATGGGAATTTTTTTTGAAAATGTTCTAGACTGATATTTAATGTACATTCACAAACTTGGCTCTTATAGTTGTATTTTTTGGCCCTATTAGGTGTGATAAAAAGATAAAGAAATTCAAAAAAAGGGAAGTTTTTTTAAGTGCGGTTTTAGATAGAAATCTTATGAAAAATTTGGAAGATATGTGTTTCAGATGTATTTTTTGGCACTATTAGGTGTGATAAAAAGATAAAGAAGTTCAAATAAAAGGAAAATGTTTTAAATTGCTCCAAACTGATATTAATGTCTATTCACAAACTTGGTTTTTGATTAAAAAGTCTGTAAGTATCATCAGCAGCATTACAAGTGTGTATCAGTCTATTTTAGGTTTAAGTACATAATTATTGCATGCATATTGGGTTTCTGGTAGTGCTGGACCTGCTTTAGTGGCGGAAGATCATGGCCAGGGGCATATGTCCCTTAAGGGACCATAAGGTTGATCTTTGTGCATGTTTGCATTCAGGCAGTGTTTGGCCATTTTCATGTAAAGGTAAGTCACGGACTAAAGTTCTTCAGGCAGCAGCAAGTAAGTTGTGGCAAGCATGCTGCTGGTGGGGTTTTGTTGGCTGTCATTTGCAGTGCAGGTTGTAGGCTTTTCCCATTCATGTTTGGTGATCTACTGGATGAGTGATGGTGAGTTTGCCATAGTTTCTTGGATAGCTAGGAGTGGGTTATATTTTTCGAAAATATTTGAGGGAGGGTTTTAGATAGAGTTCTTTTGAAAAAATTGAGGGATATGTGTTTCAGATGTATGTTTTGGCACTATTAGGTATGATAAAAAGATAAAGAATTTCAGTGGAAGGGAAATGTTTTAACTGTCCAGGTTTGGGGTTTTTGGAGCATTTTTCCAGGGAAAAAATTGAATAGTTTGTGTTTCTGATGTATTTTTTGGCACTATTAGGTATGATAAAAAGATAAAGAAGTTCAAAAAAATTGATTTTTTTTTAAAATGTTCTAAGCTGATATTTAATGTCCATTCACAAACTTGGCTCTTATAGTTCATCATCAGGTAGCAAAATCACATAATCCAGGAACATATGCCCCTTAAGGGACCATAAGGTTGATCCTTGTGCATGTTTGCATTCAGGCAGTGATTGGTCATTTTCATGTAAAGGTAAGTCACGGACTAATGTTCTTCAGGCAGCAGCAAGTAAGTTGTGGCAAGCATGCTATTGGTGGGGTTTTGTTGACTCTCATTTGCAGTGCAGGATGTGGGCTTTTCCCATTCATGTTTGGTGATCTACTGGATGAGTGATGGTGGGTTTGTCATAGTTTCTTGGATAGCTAGGAGTGGGTTATAATTTTGGGAAATATTTGGGGGAGGGTTTTAGATAGAATTCTTATGAAAAAATTGAAGGATATGTGTTTCAGATGTATTTTTTGGCACTATTAGGTATGATAAAAAGATAAAGAATTTAAAGAAAAAGGAAAATGTTTTAAAATGCTCCAAACATATATTTAATGTCCATTCACAAAGTTGGCTCGTATATTTTTTCATCTGGTTGCAATATCACATGAACCAGGGGCATATGCCCCTAAAGGGTACATAATACCATTCAACAGGTGTCATCAAAACGTATTACTCAGATCACGACCAAATATACATAACACTTAAATAAGTCAATCCAACAGAAAAAGCAAAACCACTGTAACCACTAACGAAAAAACACAAAAATCAGAAAAATTTCAAAATAGCAAAATATTAAAAAAACAAAAAATTGCAAATGATTAACTACAAAAAGACATACACGGAATCAACCTCTTGACGCCACTGGCGTCTATCTTGTTTGTTATTCGCTTGAAATTGGCAGTTTGAGGAATTCCTAAACCAAACCTTTTGGTATCATTCTGTCTGATTTTAAGGTTTTAGGAGTGCTAATAACTATGTGTGGTCTATATCCCTACTTCTATGTCATATCTTTTGCTGTTGGCCAGCTATTCCTGCAAATGACTCTGTGTGGTCTATAGCCCTACTCCTATTCCATATGATTTGCTGTAGGCCAGCTATTCCTGATCTGATAACAGAGGAGATTCGAGAGCGGGTGCCAACAGCGACCTTCACCTCCAACCCGTGTCGCTTACAGTACTGCACCCAGGAAGTCGTGGTATTCCGCGAGGACATCGTCACCAAGATGTGCAGGAACTGTGTACGATTTCCATCTGACGGTGATATTCCAACACATGTAAGTGTACAACAATCAATGGTATGAACAGTGGCGCCATCTGGCAACATGTTATTCAACTAAATTAAATTTACCATATATTTTAGAGAGAATCCTATTTTTAGTATGCTTGAAATAGTTAAATACATATTCTTAAGATAGTCATTGATTAGGTGTGATGAATATTTCTCTTTCTTATGTTTTATGTAACAGAAATTATTTTGTCCGAAAGACATCTCCGAAGTAGTCAGTCTGTTTTAGGCAAATGCAGGCAGAAATGGGTGAAGAAAACCATGGACCATTCATCAATGAAACAACAAGAGGGTCTCATATAAATGTTGTTACTCAATTAAAGCATGGTTTTAAGAAAATCTTTTAATAAATTTGCATCCTATTAATGGTTATTTATATCTAAGAAAGACCAAACGTTTTGAAAGTGATGTATAGGTAAACTATATGTCCTGACTCTAAGCCTTTTAGTTCCATACAGGTAAAATGGAAGTCCATAAAATAAATGGATACTAATTAAAAGAAATTTGATATGATATTGCATATAATATTTAATTATTAAATAAAGTTTAGAAATGCAATTATTGCTTATCTTCTACAGAATTGTTTGTAGTTCATATGTATCATCTTAATTGTCACCGAAATGTACTAACAAAGGTACTTCTTTTATTTTTCAGTTTGCTAAGACGATAGTTTGCCAGGGTCACCTGTGCCCGCTGCCCCTGCATGTGTGCCCGATCTACTGGGGGTACGATAACGGCATGCGCCTCTACCCTCTGCCCGATGTGGTCATCTGTGCCGACAAGTACGACCCCTTCAACGTCAACAATGTGGACTGCACTGTCATCAACCCGGTAAGTACTTGTGCTTTCTCTTATGGATGGTCCAGGAATACTAGGAAATATTTTGGCGCAAAAGTGTACAAAGTTGGGTTGAGACCTGGATCCTTACTCGAGTTTTGGAGTTGTTAGTGTTGTAACAATTGATTGAAAATTGATTTATGACCTTTTTCTCTTATGTATTAAGATGCCTGGCTCACAAGCTTGCAGACTTGGTTTTGTGTTCTGCTAGATCACCATTGGCTGGTTAGCCTGGTTGCTATACAAATGTGTGGAAATGTGAGTGATGGCCTTTGTTACATTTCAGCTTCACTTTTGGATCAGCCCTGGCATAACACTTATCCCTGGGTCAGGTCCTGCTGGGTCCTCATTTGCAGGTTGGATTGGTTGCTTTACAAATGTGTGGAGTAGTGGTCAATGGTTCCAGGGATTGCCCTGAACATTTTCAGACAAGAGCAAATCTGGCTCCTAGGCTATAAAAGTTAGGAGCTAATGTGTGCATTGCGCTGGTAATGTAGTGTCCGGCACACTGCATTTTCAGGCTAGCGAGGTTGATGGAGTATGCTTCCCCAATAAATTTCGATAAATATGTGCTCTGAGATGCATTTTGGAGCACTCCAAGGTATGAAAAGGGGGATATGGAAATTGAAAAACAACAACATTAAGTTCAATCCCTGGTCAGATTGAGGTTCTCAGTCAGAAATTTGAAACTGGGTGCCCAAAATTGGAAACTGGAAAACTTTGGGCAGTCATATTCTTCAAGGAAGACCACAGTATACTCGGATTACAACCATAAACATGTTTTTCCTTATTGACATAAGGTGACATATTCTAATGTAATGGCATGCATATTATATAGAGGTGGAAGAACTTGTATATTAGAAATTGACATTTCAAGAAATTACTCAGAAATGATGCCCAGATGCCCTGCTGGCTAAGACTATGACTGGGCTCCATTGCTACTTCACTGCCATGGCATATAGATGAAGAAGCGTGGGTCCCAAGTGTGTGAACCTGTGGTTGGGTCCTGTTGAACCTCATAAGTGGATTGGCCTAGTTATTAATGTGATATTAATCATATAGTTGATTCATCAAAAGAGTAGAATTATTGCATTATGAAATTGTGTATGATACTTGTTATGTCTACCAGTGTAAAATCAAAGAGACATATCCAATGCAGAAACCTTAGTTTAACTAAAATTTGTTAAGAAAAAAGCTTTGAAATAGGTCTTAGGTATACTGTATAAGACCAAGATATGAATATCACCAAGAATAGAAGTAGTGTATTGTGGAGAAGAAGGATATCAGTTGCCAAGGGGCATCACATCAACATGCTTATAGGGAGAAGCATAGACTTG
The DNA here is from genome assembly GCA_963942565.1 of Maea johnstoni. Lineage (NCBI taxonomy): Eukaryota > Metazoa > Annelida > Polychaeta > Spionida > Magelonidae > Maea > Maea johnstoni. Next base: position 40,852 of record CAWWDR010000784.1, on the reverse strand, counting down.
ACCAGGATTTTGAAAGTGGATGCCAAAACTATTGCATGACATGGGCATCCAATACTCTAAAATAGTCTGCAATGTCTTCATTGTACAACCATCAGGATACATTCTCTAATCAAAAAAAGAAAGATACCTTGGTTTTGGTCTGCTTAGGACACCCAGACGCTCTGCTGGTTAAGACACGGGGTAGCAGACTAGAAGGCCTTACCCTTTGGGGATCTTTTGGTGTTATTTTGACATCCACACCTTTGAATATTATACACCAGGATAAAGAGAGTTTGTGTCAGGAATTCTGAATATGCCCTTTTCAATCATAAGATTAAGAGCTCACTCTCTAATAGCCCATTTGTATCGTGTTTGCACACATGGTCTGACAACTTAAGTCTTAACTCGTCAATTATAGTAATATTTGAAAAGTGTATAAAGAGAATTTGTAAAACTCACCAGGAACAACAACTTTCAGTGAAATATCATTAAAACTATTACTTGGTTAAAGGTATGTCCAATTTTGTTAGACCAGTATGTACACTTCAGATGTAAATGGGTCAAAGACACTATGACAATAATTAAAGGTACAACACATTTTCTATTTGTGTAAACATACGTGATGGTTGTTATAAGGATAGACTTAGGTCTTTCTTGAAAATACTCATGTTTTGGTAATGCTTAGATGCCCAAGTGTAGCACAAGCAGTCAAGCACCCTTTGTCGAAATCTTTCCAAGATTGCAAGAGTTTACTTTCTTACTCTGCCACTAGATGGCAGCTCTTTACAGGAGTTATGTACATTTTCAATGTTTGAAGGTTGCGTATGCAGTCTAATTACGGGTACATCCCAGGAACTCGGCTGAGCTCAATATTTCTTGCATTCTCTGTTAACAACAATGTCTTGTACCTAGACTCGAGGCCAGACTACTAATCCATGCAGTTCAACAGTTCATACTGACGTATCCTGCCTGAAAGAATGTCTCTTAGTATCTGATTCACATGATGACAGCCCATGAGGGTCTAATCAGCCGGGCTTACTTTGCAGATACCCCTTTAGTAATGAGGACAAGGATTCTTGCGATTGAAGTGTTTTTGTCTTTGACTCTCCTGTAACGAAGCTCGCTATGAAGACAGCAACTTTATCAAACAAGCCTTGAGTCTTGAGTCTTCTTGAATGCATTATAGAGAATAGCTATTTTCATCAAGACCCTTAGAGAGTGACTGGTCTATCTTACCTCACTGACAGCCCATTAGAGTCTGACTGGTCTATCTTACCTCACTGACAGCCCATTAGAGTCTGACTGGTCTATCTTACCTCACTGACAGCCCATTAGAGTCTGACTGGTCTATCTTACCTCACTGGCAGCCCATTAGAGTCTGACTGGTCTATCTTACCTCACTGACAGCCCATTAGAGTCTGACTGGTCTATCTTACCTCACTGGCAGCCCATTAGAGTCAGACTGGTCTATCTTACCTCACTGGCAGCATATCAGGGTCTGACTGGTTTATCTTACCTCACTGGCACCCCATTAGAGTCTGACTGATCTATCTTACCTCACTGACAGCCCATTAGAGTCTGACTGATCTATCTTACCTCACTGGCAGCCCATTAGAGTCTGACTGGTCTATCTTACCTCACTGGCAGCATATCAGGGTCTGACTGGTCTATCTTACCTCACTGGCAGCATATCAGGGTCTGACTGGTTTATCTTACCTCACTGGCAGCCCATTAGAGTCTGACTGGTCTATCTTACCTCACTGACAGCCCATTAGAGTCAGACTGGTCTATCTTACCTCACTGGCAGTCCATTAGAGTCTGACTGGTCTATCTTACCTCACTGACAGCCCATTAGAGTCTGACTGGTCTATCTTACCTCACTGACAGCCCATTAGAGTCTGACTGGTCTATCTTACCTCACTGACAGCCCATTAGAGTCTGACTGATCTATCTTACCTCACTGGCAGCCCATTAGCGTCTGACTGGTCTATCTTACCTCACTGACAGCCCATTAGAGTCTGACTGATCTATCTTACATCACTGACAGCCCATTAGAGTCTGACTGATCTATCTTACCTCACTGGCAGCCCATTAGAGTCTGACTGATCTATCTTACCTCACTGGCAGCCCATTAGAGTCTGACTGGTCTATCTTACCTCACTGACAGCCCATTAGAGTCTGACTGGTCTATCTTACCTCACTGGCAGCCCATTAGAGTCTGACTGATCTATCTCACCTCACTGGCAGCCCATTAGAGTCTGACTGGTCTATCTTACCTCACTGACAGCCCATTAGAGTCTGACTGATCTATCTTACATCACTGACAGCCCATTAGAGTCTGACTGATCTATCTTACCTCACTGACAGCCCATTAGAGTCTGACTGATCTATCTTACATCACTGACAGCCCATTAGAGTCTGACTGATCTATCTTACCTCACTGGCAGCCCATTAGAGTCAGACTGGTCTATCTTACCTCACTGGCAGCCCATTGGAGTCAGACTGGTCTATCTTACCTCACTGACAGCCCATTAGAGTCTGACTGATCTATCTTACCTCACTGACAGCCCATTAGAGTCTGACTGATCTATCTTACATCACTGACAGCCCATTAGAGTCTGACTGATCTATCTTACCTCACTGGCAGCCCATTAGAGTCTGACTGATCTATCTTACCTCACTGGCAGCCCATTAGAGTCTGACTGGTCTATCTTACCTCACTGACAGCCCATTAGAGTCTGACTGATCTATCTTACATCACTGACAACCCATTAGAGTCTGACTGATCTATCTTACCTCACTGGCAGCCCATTAGAGTCAGACTGGTCTATCTTACCTCACTGGCAGCCCATTGGAGTCAGACTGGTCTATCTTACCTCACTGGCAGTCCATTAGAGTCTGACTGGTTTATCTTACCTCACTGGCACCCCATTAGAGTCTGACTGATCTATCTTACCTCACTGACAGCCCATTAGAGTCTGACTGATCTATCTTACCTCACTGGCAGCCCATTAGAGTCTGACTGGTCTATCTTACCTCACTGACAGCATATCAGGGTCTGACTGGTTTATCTTACCTCACTGGCAGCATATCAGGGTCTGACTGGTTTATCTTACCTCACTGGCACCCCATTAGAGTCTGACTGATCTATCTTACCTCACTGACAGCCCATTAGAGTCTGACTGGTCTATCTTACCTCACTGACAGCCCATTAGAGTCTGACTGGTTTATCTTACCTCACTGGCACCCCATTAGAGTCTGACTGGTCTATCTTACCTCACTGGCAGCATATCAGGGTCTGACTGGTTTATCTTACCTCACTGGCAGCCCATTAGAGTCTGACTGGTCTATCTTACCTCACTGACAGCCCATTAGAGTCTGACTGGTCTATCTTACCTCACTGACAGCCCATTAGAGTCTGACTGATCTATCTTACCTCACTGACATCCCATTAGAGTCTGACTGATCTATCTTACCTCACTGACAGCCCATTAGAGTCTGACTGATCTATCTTACCTCACTGACAGCCCATTAGAGTCTGACTGATCTATCTTACCTCACTGACAGCCCATTAGAGTCAGACTGGTTTATCTTACCTCACTGGCAGCCCATTAGAGTCTGACTGGTCTATCTTACCTCACTGACAGCCCATTAGAGTCAGACTGGTCTATCTTACCTCACTGGCAGTCCATTAGAGTCTGACTGGTTTATCTTACCTCACTGACAGCCCATTAGAGTCAGACTGGTCTATCTTACCTCACTGACAGCCCATTAGAGTCTGACTGGTTTATCTTACCTCACTGACAGCCCATTAGAGTCTGACTGGACTATCTTACCTCACTGACAGCCCATTAGAGTCTGACTGGTCTATCTTACCTCACTGACAGCCCATTAGAGTCTGACTGATCTATCTTACCTCACTGGCAGCCCATTAGAGTCTGACTGGTCTATCTTACCTCACTGACAGCCCATTAGAGTCTGACTGATCTATCTTACATCACTGACAGCCCATTAGAGTCTGACTGATCTATCTTACCTCACTGGCAGCCCATTAGAGTCAGACTGGTCTATCTTACCTCACTGACAGCCCATTAGAGTCAGACTGATCTATCTTACCTCACTGGCAGCCCATTAAAGTCTGACTGATCTATCTTACCTCACTGGCAGCCCATTAGAATCTGACTGGTCTATCTTACCTCACTGACAGCCCATTAGAGTCTGACTGATCTATCTTACATCACTGACAGCCCATTAGAGTCTGACTGATCTATCTTACCTCACTGGCAGCCCATTAGAGTCAGACTGGTCTATCTTACCTCACTGACAGCCCATTAGAGTCTGACTGGTCTATCTTACCTCACTGACAGCCCATTAGAGTCTGACTGATCTATCTTACATCACTGACAACCCATTAGAGTCTGACTGATCTATCTTACCTCACTGGCAGCCCATTAGAGTCAGACTGGTCTATCTTACCTCACTGGCAGCCCATTGGAGTCAGACTGGTCTATCTTACCTCACTGGCAGTCCATTAGAGTCTGACTGGTTTATCTTACCTCACTGGCAGCCCATTGGAGTCAGACTGGTCTATCTTACCTCACTGGCAGTCCATTAGAGTCTGACTGGTCTATCTTACCTCACTGACAGCCCATTAGAGTCTGACTGATCTATCTTACATCACTGACAACCCATTAGAGTCTGACTGATCTATCTTACCTCACTGGCAGCCCATTAGAGTCAGACTGGTCTATCTTACCTCACTGGCAGCCCATTGGAGTCAGACTGGTCTATCTTACCTCACTGGCAGTCCATTAGAGTCTGACTGGTTTATCTTACCTCACTGGCACCCCATTAGAGTCTGACTGATCTATCTTACCTCACTGACAGCCCATTAGAGTCTGACTGATCTATCTTACCTCACTGGCAGCCCATTAGAGTCTGACTGGTCTATCTTACCTCACTGACAGCATATCAGGGTCTGACTGGTCTATCTTACCTCACTGGCAGCATATCAGGGTCTGACTGGTTTATCTTACCTCACTGGCACCCCATTAGAGTCTGACTGATCTATCTTACCTCACTGACAGCCCATTAGAGTCTGACTGATCTATCTTACCTCACTGGCAGCCCATTAGAGTCTGACTGGTCTATCTTACCTCACTGACAGCATATCAGGGTCTGACTGGTCTATCTTACCTCACTGGCAGCATATCAGGGTCTGACTGGTTTATCTTACCTCACTGGCACCCCATTAGAGTCTGACTGATCTATCTTACCTCACTGACAGCCCATTAGAGTCTGACTGGTCTATCTTACCTCACTGACAGCCCATTAGAGTCTGACTGGTTTATCTTACCTCACTGGCACCCCATTAGAGTCTGACTGGTCTATCTTACCTCACTGGCAGCATATCAGGGTCTGACTGGTTTATCTTACCTCACTGGCAGCCCATTAGAGTCTGACTGGTCTATCTTACCTCACTGACAGCCCATTAGAGTCTGACTGGTCTATCTTACCTCACTGACAGCCCATTAGAGTCTGACTGATCTATCTTACCTCACTGACATCCCATTAGAGTCTGACTGATCTATCTTACCTCACTGACAGCCCATTAGAGTCTGACTGATCTATCTTACCTCACTGACAGCCCATTAGAGTCTGACTGATCTATCTTACCTCACTGACAGCCCATTAGAGTCAGACTGGTTTATCTTACCTCACTGGCAGCCCATTAGAGTCTGACTGGTCTATCTTACCTCACTGGCAGTCCATTAGAGTCAGACTGGTCTATCTTACCTCACTGGCAGCCCATTAGAGTCTGACTGGTTTATCTTACCTCACTGACAGCCCATTAGAGTCAGACTGGTCTATCTTACCTCACTGACAGCCCATTAGAGTCTGACTGGTCTATCTTACCTCACTGACAGCCCATTAGAGTCTGACTGATCTATCTTACCTCACTGGCAGCCCATTAGAGTCTGACTGGTCTATCTTACCTCACTGACAGCCCATTAGAGTCTGACTGATCTATCTTACCTCACTGACAGCCCATTAGAGTCTGACTGATCTATCTTACCTCACTGTCAGCCCATTAGAGTCTGACTGGTCTATCTTACCTCACTGACAGCATATCAGGGTCTGACTGGTCTATCTTACCTCACTGGCAGCATATCAGGGTCTGACTGGTTTATCTTACCTCACTGGCACCCCATTAGAGTCTGACTGATCTATCTTACCTCACTGACAGCCCATTAGAGTCTGACTGGTCTATCTTACCTCACTGACAGCCCATTAGAGTCTGACTGGTTTATCTTACCTCACTGGCACCCCATTAGAGTCTGACTGGTCTATCTTACCTCACTGGCAGCATATCAGGGTCTGACTGGTTTATCTTACCTCACTGGCAGCCCATTAGAGTCAAACTGGTCTATCTTACCTCACTGACAGCCCATTAGAGTCAGACTGGTCTATCTTACCTCACTGGCAGCCCATTAGAGTCTGACTGGTTTATCTTACCTCACTGACAGCCCATTAGAGTCAGACTGGTCTATCTTACCTCACTGACAGCCCATTAGAGTCTGACTGGTTTATCTTACCTCACTGACAGCCCATTAGAGTCTGACTGGACTATCTTACCTCACTGACAGCCCATTAGAGTCTGACTGGTCTATCTTACCTCACTGACAGCCCATTAGAGTCTGACTGATCTATCTTACCTCACTGGCAGCCCATTAGAGTCTGACTGGTCTATCTTACCTCACTGACAGCCCATTAGAGTCTGACTGATCTATCTTACATCACTGACAGCCCATTAGAGTCTGACTGATCTATCTTACCTCACTGGCAGCCCATTAGAGTCAGACTGGTCTATCTTACCTCACTGACAGCCCATTAGAGTCAGACTGGTCTATCTTACCTCACTGGCAGCCCATTTGAGTCTGACTGATCTATCTTACCTCACTGGCAGCCCATTAGAGTCTGACTGGTCTATCTTACCTCACTGACAGCCCATTAGAGTCTGACTGATCTATCTTACATCACTGACAGCCCATTAGAGTCTGACTGATCTATCTTACCTCACTGGCAGCCCATTAGAGTCAGACTGGTCTATCTTACCTCACTGACAGCCCATTAGAGTCTGACTGGTCTATCTTACCTCACTGACAGCCCATTAGAGTCTGACTGATCTATCTTACATCACTGACAACCCATTAGAGTCTGACTGATCTATCTTACCTCACTGGCAGCCCATTAGAGTCAGACTGGTCTATCTTACCTCACTGGCAGCCCATTGGAGTCAGACTGGTCTATCTTACCTCACTGGCAGTCCATTAGAGTCTGACTGGTTTATCTTACCTCACTGGCAGCCCATTGGAGTCAGACTGGTCTATCTTACCTCACTGGCAGTCCATTAGAGTCTGACTGGTTTATCTTACCTCACTGACAGCCCATTAGAGTCTGACTGATCTATCTTACATCACTGACAACCCATTAGAGTCTGACTGATCTATCTTACCTCACTGGCAGCCCATTAGAGTCAGACTGGTCTATCTTACCTCACTGGCAGCCCATTGGAGTCAGACTGGTCTATCTTACCTCACTGGCAGTCCATTAGAGTCTGACTGGTTTATCTTACCTCACTGGCACCCCATTAGAGTCTGACTGATCTATCTTACCTCACTGACAGCCCATTAGAGTCTGACTGATCTATCTTACCTCACTGGCAGTCCATTAGAGTCTGACTGGTCTATCTTACCTCACTGACAGCATATCAGGGTCTGACTGGTCTATCTTACCTCACTGGCAGCATATCAGGGTCTGACTGGTTTATCTTACCTCACTGGCACCCCATTAGAGTCTGACTGATCTATCTTACCTCACTGACAGCCCATTAGAGTCTGACTGATCTATCTTACCTCACTGGCACCCCATTAGAGTCTGACTGGTCTATCTTACCTCACTGACAGCATATCAGGGTCTGACTGGTTTATCTTACCTCACTGGCAGCATATCAGGGTCTGACTGGTTTATCTTACCTCACTGGCACCCCATTAGAGTCTGACTGATCTATCTTACCTCACTGACAGCCCATTAGAGTCTGACTGGTCTATCTTACCTCACTGACAGCCCATTAGAGTCTGACTGGTTTATCTTACCTCACTGGCACCCCATTAGAGTCTGACTGGTCTATCTTACCTCACTGGCAGCATATCAGGGTCTGACTGGTTTATCTTACCTCACTGGCAGCCCATTAGAGTCTGACTGGTCTATCTTACCTCACTGACAGCCCATTAGAGTCTGACTGGTCTATCTTACCTCACTGACAGCCCATTAGAGTCTGACTGATCTATCTTACCTCACTGACATCCCATTAGAGTCTGACTGATCTATCTTACCTCACTGACAGCCCATTAGAGTCTGACTGATCTATCTTACCTCACTGACAGCCAATTAGAGTCTGACTGATCTATCTTACCTCACTGACAGCCCATTAGAGTCAGACTGGTTTATCTTACCTCACTGGCAGCCCATTAGAGTCTGACTGGTCTATCTTTCCTCACTGGCAGTCCATTAGAGTCAGACTGGTCTATCTTACCTCACTGGCAGCCCATTAGAGTCTGACTGGTTTATCTTACCTCACTGACAGCCCATTAGAGTCAGACTGGTCTATCTTACCTCACTGACAGCCCATTAGAGTCTGACTGGTCTATCTTACCTCACTGACAGCCCATTAGAGTCTGACTGATCTATCTTACCTCACTGGCAGCCCATTAGAGTCTGACTGGTCTATCTTACCTCACTGACAGCCCATTAGAGTCTGACTGATCTATCTTACCTCACTGACAGCCCATTAGAGTCTGACTGATCTATCTTACCTCACTGGCAGCCCATTAGAGTCTGACTGGTCTATCTTACCTCACTGACAGCATATCAGGGTCTGACTGGTCTATCTTACCTCACTGGCAGCATATCAGGGACTGACTGGTTTATCTTACCTCACTGGCACCCCATTAGAGTCTGACTGATCTATCTTACCTCACTGACAGCCCATTAGAGTCTGACTGGTCTATCTTACCTCACTGACAGCCCATTAGAGTCTGACTGGTTTATCTTACCTCACTGGCACCCCATTAGAGTCTGACTGGTCTATCTTACCTCACTGGCAGCATATCAGGGTCTGACTGGTTTATCTTACCTCACTGGCAGCCCATTAGAGTCTGACTGGTCTATCTTACCTCACTGACAGCCCATTAGAGTCAGACTGGTCTATCTTACCTCACTGGCAGCCCATTAGAGTCTGACTGGTTTATCTTACCTCACTGACAGCCCATTAGAGTCAGACTGGTCTATCTTACCTCACTGACAGCCCATTAGAGTCTGACTGGTTTATCTTACCTCACTGACAGCCCATTAGAGTCTGACTGATCTATCTTACATCACTGACAGCCCATTAGAGTCTGACTGATCTATCTTACCTCACTGGCAGCCCATTAGAGTCAGACTGGTCTATCTTACCTCACTGACAGCCCATTAGAGTCTGACTGGTCTATCTTACCTCACTGACAGCCCATTAGAGTCTGACTGATCTATCTTACCTCACTGACAACCCATTAGAGTCTGACTGATCTATCTTACCTCACTGGCAGCCCATTAGAGTCAGACTGGTCTATCTTACCTCACTGGCAGCCCATTGGAGTCAGACTGGTCTATCTTACCTCACTGGCAGTCCATTAGAGTCTGACTGGTTTATCTTACCTCACTGGCAGCCCATTGGAGTCAGACTGGTCTATCTTACCTCACTGGCAGTCCATTAGAGTCTGACTGGTCTATCTTACCTCACTGACAGCCCATTAGAGTCTGACTGATCTATCTTACATCACTGACAACCCATTAGAGTCAGACTGGTCTATCTTACCTCACTGGCAGCCCATTGGAGTCAGACTGGTCTATCTTACCTCACTGGCAGTCCATTAGAGTCTGACTGGTTTATCTTACCTCACTGGCACCCCATTAGAGTCTGACTGATCTATCTTACCTCACTGACAGCCCATTAGAGTCTGACTGATCTATCTTACCTCACTGGCAGCCCATTAGAGTCTGACTGGTCTATCTTACCTCACTGACAGCATATCAGGGTCTGACTGGTCTATCTTACCTCACTGGCAGCATATCAGGGTCTGACTGGTTTATCTTACCTCACTGGCACCCCATTAGAGTCTGACTGATCTATCTTACCTCACTGACAGCCCATTAGAGTCTGACTGGTCTATCTTACCTCACTGACAGCCCATTAGAGTCTGACTGGTTTATCTTACCTCACTGGCACCCCATTAGAGTCTGACTGGTCTATCTTACCTCACTGGCAGCATATCAGGGTCTGACTGGTTTATCTTACCTCACTGACAGCCCATTGGAGTCTGACTGGTCTATCTTACCTCACTGACAGCCCATTAGAGTCTGACTGGTCTATCTTACCTCACTGACAGCCCATTAGAGTCTGACTGATCTATCTTACCTCACTGACATCCCATTAGAGTCTGACTGATCTATCTTACCTCACTGACAGCCCATTAGAGTCTGACTGATCTATCTTACCTCACTGACAGCCCATTAGAGTCTGACTGATCTATCTTACCTCACTGACAGCCCATTAGAGTCAGACTGGTTTATCTTACCTCACTGGCAGCCCATTAGAGTCTGACTGGTCTATCTTACCTCACTGGCAGTCCATTAGAGTCAGACTGGTCTATCTTACCTCACTGGCAGCCCATTAGAGTCTGACTGGTTTATCTTACCTCACTGACAGCCTATTAGAGTCAGACTGGTCTATCTTACCTCACTGACAGCCCATTAGAGTCTGACTGGTCTATCTTACCTCACTGGCAGCCCATTAGAGTCTGACTGGTCTATCTTACCTCACTGACAGCCCATTAGAGTCAGACTGGTCTATCTCACCTCACTGGCAGTCCATTAGAGTCTGACTGGTCTATCTCACCTCACTGGCAGCCCATTAGAGTCTGACTGGTTTATCTTACCTCAATGGCAGCCCATTAAAGTCTGACTGGTCTATCTTACCTCACTGGCAGTCCATTAGAGTCAGACTGGTCTATCTTACCTCACTGGCAGCCCATTAGAGTCTGACTGGTCTATCTTTCCTCACTGGCAGTCCATTAGAGTCTGACTGGTTTATCTTACCTCACTGACAGCCCATTAGAGTCTGACTGGTCTATCTTACCTCACTGACAGCCCATTAGAGTCTGACTGAACTATCTTACCTCACTGGCAGCCCATTAGAGTCAGACTGGTTTATCTTACCTCACTGGCAGCATATCAGGGTCTGACTGGTCTACCTTACCTCACTGGCACCCCATTAGAGTCTGACTGGTCTATCTTACCTCACTGGCAGCCCATTAGAGTCTGACTGGTCTATCTTACCTCACTGACAGCCCATTAGAGTCTGACTGGTCTATCTTACCTCACTGACAGCCCATTAGAGTCAGACTGGTCTATCTTACCTCACTGGCAGCCCATTAGAGTCTGACTGGTCTATCTTACCTCACTGACAGCCCATTAGAGTCAGACTGGTCTATCTTACCTCACTGGCACCCCATTAGAGTCTGGCTGATCTATCTTACCTCACTGACAGCCCATTAGAGTCTGACTGGTCTATCTTACCTCACTGACAGCCCATTAGAGTCAGACTGATCTATCTTACCTCACTGACAGCCCATTAGAGTCAGACTGGTCTATCTTACCTCACTGACAGCCCATTAGAGTCAGACTGGTCTATCTTACCTCACTGGCAGCCCATTAGAGTCTGACTGGTCTATCTTACCTCATTGGCAGTCCATTAGAGTCTGACTGGTCTATCTTACCTCACTGGCAGTCCATTAGAGTCTGACTGGTCTATCTTACCTCATTGGCAGTCCATTAGAGTCTGACTGATCTATCTTACCTCACTGACAGCCCATTAGAGTCTGACTGGTCTATCTTACCTCACTGACAGCCCATTAGAGTCAGACTGATCTATCTTACCTCACTGACAGCCCATTAGAGTCAGACTGGTCTATCTTACCTCACTGACAGCCCATTAGAGTCAGACTGGTCTATCTTACCTCACTGGCAGCCCATTAGAGTCTAACTGGTCTATCTTACCTCATTGGCAGTCCATTAGAGTCTGACTGGTCTATCTTACCTCACTGACAGCCCATTAGAGTCAGACTGATCTATCTTACCTCACTGACAGCCCATTAGAGTCTGACTGGTCTATCTTACCTCATTGGCAGCATATCAGGGTCTGACTGGTCTATCTTACCTCACTGGCAGCATATCAGGGTCTGACTGGTCTATCTTACCTCACTGACGGCCCATTAGAGTCTGACTGATCTATCTTACCTCACTGACAGCCCATTAGAGTCTGACTGATCTATCTTACCTCACTGCACCCCATTGGAGTCAGACTGATCTATCTTACCTCACTGACAGCCCATTAGAGTCTGACTGGTTTATCTTACCTCATTGGCAGCCCATTAGAGTCTGACTGATCTATCTTACCTCACTGGCAGCCCATTAGAGTCTGACTGGTTTATCTTACCTCATTGACAGCCCATTAGAGTCTGACTGGTCTATCTTACCTCACTGACAGCCCATTAGAGTCTGACTGATCTATCTTACCTCACTGGCACCCCATTGGAGTCAGACTGGTCTATCTTACCTCACTGGCAGTCCATTAGAGTGTGACTGGTCTATCTTACCTCACTGACAGCCCATTAGAGTCAGACTGGTCTATCTTACCTCACTGGCAGCATATCAGGGTCTGACTGGTTTATCTTACCTCACTGGCAGCCCATTAGAGTCTGACTGGTCTATCTTACCTCACTGGCAGCCTATTAGAGTCTGACTGATCTATCTTACCTCACTGGCAGCCCATTAGAGTCTGACTGGTCTATCTTACCTCACTGACAGCCCATTGGAGTCAGACTGGTCTATCTTACCTCACTGGCAGTCCATTAGAGTCTGACTGGTCTATCTTACCTCACTGGCAGCATATCAGGGTCTGACTGGTCTATCTTACCTCACTGGCAGCATATCAGGGTCTGACTGGTCTATCTTACCTCACTGACAGCCCATTAGAGTCTGACTGATCTATCTTACCTCACTGACAGCATATTAGAGTCTGACTGGTCTATCTTACCTCACTGGCAGCACATTAGAGTCTGACTGATCTATCTTACATCACTGACAGCCCATTAGTCTGACTGATCTATCTTACCTCACTGGCAGTCCATTAGAGTCTGACTGATCTATCTTACCTCACTGGCACCCCATTGGAGTCAGACTGATCTATCTTACCTCACTGACAGCCCATTAGAGTCTGACTGGTTTATCTTACCTCACTGGCACCCCATTAGAGTCTGACTGGTTTATCTTACCTCATTGGCACCCCATTAGAGTCTGACTGATCTATCTTACCTCACTGACAGCCCATTAGAGTCTGACTGGTCTATCTTACCTCACTGACAGCCCATTAGAGTCTGACTGATCTATCTTACCTCACTGGCACCCCATTGGAGTCAGACTGGTCTATCTTACCTCACTGGCAACTTCCATTAGAGTCTGACTGGTCTATCTTACCTCATTGGCAGCCCATTAGAGTCTGACTGGTCTATCTTACCTCACTGGCAGTCCATTAGAGTCAGACTGGTCTCTTACCTCACTGGCAGCCCATTAGAGTCTGACTGGTTTATCTTACCTCACTGACAGCCCATTAGAGTCAGACTGGTCTATCTTACCTCACTGGCAGTCCATTGGAGTCAGACTGGTCTATCTTACCTCACTGGCAGCCCATTGGAGTCAGACTGGTCTATCTTACCTCACTGGCAGTCCATTAGAGTCTGACTGGTCTATCTTACCTCACTGGCAGCCCATTGGAGTCAGACTGGTCTATCTTACCTCACTGGCAGTCCATTAGAGTCTGACTGGTCTATCTTACCTCACTGACAGCCCATTAGAGTCTGACTGATCTATCTTACATCACTGACAACCCATTAGAGTCTGACTGATCTATCTTACCTCACTGGCAGCCCATTAGAGTCAGACTGGTCTATCTTACCTCACTGGCAGCCCATTGGAGTCAGACTGGTCTATCTTACCTCACTGGCAGTCCATTAGAGGTTGACTGGTTTATCTTACCTCACTGGCACCCCATTAGAGTCTGACTGATCTATCTTACCTCACTGACAGCCCTTTAGAGTCTGACTGATCTATCTTACCTCAATGGCAGCCCATTAGAGTCTGACTGGTCTATCTTACCTCACTGACAGCATATCAGGGTCTGACTGGTCTATCTTACCTCACTGGCAGCATATCAGGGTCTGACTGGTTTATCTTACCTCACTGGCACCCCATTAGAGTCTGACTGATCTATCTTACCTCACTGACAGCCCATTAGAGTCTGACTGGTCTATCTTACCTCACTGACAGCCCATTAGAGTCTGACTGGTTTATCTTACCTCACTGGCACCCCATTAGAGTCTGACTGGTCTATCTTACCTCACTGGCAGCATATCAGGGTCTGACTGGTTTATCTTACCTCACTGGCAGCCCATTAGAGTCTGACTGGTCTATCTTACCTCACTGACAGCCCATTAGAGTCTGACTGGTCTATCTTACCTCACTGACAGCCCATTAGAGTCTGACTGATCTATCTTACCTCACTGACATCCCATTAGAGTCTGACTGATCTATCTTACCTCACTGACAGCCCATTAGAGTCTGACTGATCTATCTTACCTCACTGACAGCCCATTAGAGTCTGACTGATCTATCTTACCTCACTGACAGCCCATTAGAGTCAGACTGGTTTATCTTACCTCACTGGCAGCCCATTAGAGTCTGACTGGTCTATCTTACCTCACTGGCAGTCCATTAGAGTCAGACTGGTCTATCTTGCCTCACTGGCAGCCCATTAGAGTCTGACTGATCTATCTTACCTCACTGACAGCCCATTAGAGTCAGACTGGTCTATCTTACCTCACTGGCAGTCCATTAGAGTCTGACTGGTCTATCTCACCTCACTGGCAGCCCATTAGAGTCTGACTGGTTTATCTTACCTCACTGACAGCCCATTAGAGTCTGACTGGTTTATCTTACCTCATTGGCAGCCCATTAGAGTCTGACTGGTCTATCTTACCTCACTGGCAGCCCATTAGAGTCTGACTGGTTTATCTTACCTCATTGACAGCCCATTAGAGTCTGACTGGTCTATCTTACCTCACTGACAGCCCATTAGAGTCTGACTGATCTATCTTACCTCACTGGCACCCCATTGGAGTCAGACTGGTCTATCTTACCTCACTGGCAGTCCATTAGAGTGTGACTGGTCTATCTTACCTCACTGACAGCCCATTAGAGTCAGACTGGTCTATCTTACCTCACTGGCAGCATATCAGGGTCTGACTGGTTTATCTTACCTCACTGGCAGCCCATTAGAGTCTGACTGGTCTATCTTACCTCACTGGCAGCCTATTAGAGTCTGACTGATCTATCTTACCTCACTGGCAGCCCATTAGAGTCTGACTGGTCTATCTTACCTCACTGACAGCCCATTGGAGTCAGACTGGTCTATCTTACCTCACTGGCAGTCCATTAGAGTCTGACTGGTCTATCTTACCTCACTGGCAGCATATCAGGGTCTGACTGGTCTATCTTACCTCACTGGCAGCATATCAGGGTCTGACTGGTCTATCTTACCTCACTGACAGCCCATTAGAGTCTGACTGATCTATCTTACCTCACTGACAGCATATTAGAGTCTGACTGGTCTATCTTACCGCACTGGCAGCACATTAGAGTCTGACTGATCTATCTTACATCACTGACAGCCCATTAGTCTGACTGATCTATCTTACCTCACTGGCAGTCCATTAGAGTCTGACTGGTCTATCTCACCTCACTGGCAGCCCATTAGAGTCTGACTGGTTTATCTTACCTCAATGGCAGCCCATTAAAGTCTGACTGGTCTATCTTACCTCACTGGCAGTCCATTAGAGTCAGACTGGTCTATCTTACCTCACTGGCAGCCCATTAGAGTCTGACTGGTCTATCTTTCCTCACTGGCAGTCCATTAGAGTCTGACTGGTTTATCTTACCTCACTGACAGCCCATTAGAGTCTGACTGGTCTATCTTACCTCACTGACAGCCCATTAGAGTCTGACTGAACTATCTTACCTCACTGGCAGCCCATTAGAGTCAGACTGGTTTATCTTACCTCACTGGCAGCATATCAGGGTCTGACTGGTCTACCTTACCTCACTGGCACCCCATTAGAGTCTGACTGGTCTATCTTACCTCACTGGCAGCCCATTAGAGTCTGACTGGTCTATCTTACCTCACTGACAGCCCATTAGAGTCTGACTGGTCTATCTTACCTCACTGACAGCCCATTAGAGTCAGACTGGTCTATCTTACCTCACTGGCAGCCCATTAGAGTCTGACTGGTCTATCTTACCTCACTGACAGCCCATTAGAGTCAGACTGGTCTATCTTACCTCACTGGCACCCCATTAGAGTCTGGCTGATCTATCTTACCTCACTGACAGCCCATTAGAGTCTGACTGGTCTATCTTACCTCACTGACAGCCCATTAGAGTCAGACTGATCTATCTTACCTCACTGACAGCCCATTAGAGTCAGACTGGTCTATCTTACCTCACTGACAGCCCATTAGAGTCAGACTGGTCTATCTTACCTCACTGGCAGCCCATTAGAGTCTGACTGGTCTATCTTACCTCATTGGCAGTCCATTAGAGTCTGACTGGTCTATCTTACCTCACTGGCAGTCCATTAGAGTCTGACTGGTCTATCTTACCTCATTGGCAGTCCATTAGAGTCTGACTGATCTATCTTACCTCACTGACAGCCCATTAGAGTCTGACTGGTCTATCTTACCTCACTGACAGCCCATTAGAGTCTGACTGGTTTATCTTACCTCACTGGCACCCCATTAGAGTCTGACTGGTCTATCTTACCTCACTGGCAGCATATCAGGGTCTGACTGGTTTATCTTACCTCACTGGCAGCCCATTAGAGTCTGACTGGTCTATCTTACCTCACTGACAGCCCATTAGAGTCTGACTGGTCTATCTTACCTCACTGACAGCCCATTAGAGTCTGACTGATCTATCTTACCTCACTGACATCCCATTAGAGTCTGACTGATCTATCTTACCTCACTGACAGCCCATTAGAGTCTGACTGATCTATCTTACCTCACTGACAGCCCATTAGAGTCTGACTGATCTATCTTACCTCACTGACAGCCCATTAGAGTCAGACTGGTTTATCTTACCTCACTGGCAGCCCATTAGAGTCTGACTGGTCTATCTTACCTCACTGGCAGTCCATTAGAGTCAGACTGGTCTATCTTACCTCACTGGCAGCCCATTAGAGTCTGACTGATCTATCTTACCTCACTGACAGCCCATTAGAGTCAGACTGGTCTATCTTACCTCACTGGCAGTCCATTAGAGTCTGACTGGTCTATCTCACCTCACTGGCAGCCCATTAGAGTCTGACTGGTTTATCTTACCTCACTGACAGCCCATTAGAGTCTGACTGGTTTATCTTACCTCATTGGCAGCCCATTAGAGTCTGACTGGTCTATCTTACCTCACTGGCAGCCCATTAGAGTCTGACTGGTTTATCTTACCTCATTGACAGCCCATTAGAGTCTGACTGGTCTATCTTACCTCACTGACAGCCCATTAGAGTCTGACTGATCTATCTTACCTCACTGGCACCCCATTGGAGTCAGACTGGTCTATCTTACCTCACTGGCAGTCCATTAGAGTGTGACTGGTCTATCTTACCTCACTGACAGCCCATTAGAGTCAGACTGGTCTATCTTACCTCACTGGCAGCATATCAGGGTCTGACTGGTTTATCTTACCTCACTGGCAGCCCATTAGAGTCTGACTGGTCTATCTTACCTCACTGGCAGCCTATTAGAGTCTGACTGATCTATCTTACCTCACTGGCAGCCCATTAGAGTCTGACTGGTCTATCTTACCTCACTGACAGCCCATTGGAGTCAGACTGGTCTATCTTACCTCACTGGCAGTCCATTAGAGTCTGACTGGTCTATCTTACCTCACTGGCAGCATATCAGGGTCTGACTGGTCTATCTTACCTCACTGGCAGCATATCAGGGTCTGACTGGTCTATCTTACCTCACTGACAGCCCATTAGAGTCTGACTGATCTATCTTACCTCACTGACAGCATATTAGAGTCTGACTGGTCTATCTTACCGCACTGGCAGCACATTAGAGTCTGACTGATCTATCTTACATCACTGACAGCCCATTAGTCTGACTGATCTATCTTACCTCACTGGCAGTCCATTAGAGTCTGACTGGTCTATCTCACCTCACTGGCAGCCCATTAGAGTCTGACTGGTTTATCTTACCTCAATGGCAGCCCATTAAAGTCTGACTGGTCTATCTTACCTCACTGGCAGTCCATTAGAGTCAGACTGGTCTATCTTACCTCACTGGCAGCCCATTAGAGTCTGACTGGTCTATCTTTCCTCACTGGCAGTCCATTAGAGTCTGACTGGTTTATCTTACCTCACTGACAGCCCATTAGAGTCTGACTGGTCTATCTTACCTCACTGACAGCCCATTAGAGTCTGACTGAACTATCTTACCTCACTGGCAGCCCATTAGAGTCAGACTGGTTTATCTTACCTCACTGGCAGCATATCAGGGTCTGACTGGTCTACCTTACCTCACTGGCACCCCATTAGAGTCTGACTGGTCTATCTTACCTCACTGGCAGCCCATTAGAGTCTGACTGGTCTATCTTACCTCACTGACAGCCCATTAGAGTCTGACTGGTCTATCTTACCTCACTGACAGCCCATTAGAGTCAGACTGGTCTATCTTACCTCACTGGCAGCCCATTAGAGTCTGACTGGTCTATCTTACCTCACTGACAGCCCATTAGAGTCAGACTGGTCTATCTTACCTCACTGGCACCCCATTAGAGTCTGGCTGATCTATCTTACCTCACTGACAGCCCATTAGAGTCTGACTGGTCTATCTTACCTCACTGACAGCCCATTAGAGTCAGACTGATCTATCTTACCTCACTGACAGCCCATTAGAGTCAGACTGGTCTATCTTACCTCACTGACAGCCCATTAGAGTCAGACTGGTCTATCTTACCTCACTGGCAGCCCATTAGAGTCTGACTGGTCTATCTTACCTCATTGGCAGTCCATTAGAGTCTGACTGGTCTATCTTACCTCACTGGCAGTCCATTAGAGTCTGACTGGTCTATCTTACCTCATTGGCAGTCCATTAGAGTCTGACTGATCTATCTTACCTCACTGACAGCCCATTAGAGTCTGACTGGTCTATCTTACCTCACTGACAGCCCATTAGAGTCAGACTGATCTATCTTACCTCACTGACAGCCCATTAGAGTCAGACTGGTCTATCTTACCTCACTGACAGCCCATTAGAGTCAGACTGGTCTATCTTACCTCACTGGCAGCCCATTAGAGTCTAACTGGTCTATCTTACCTCATTGGCAGTCCATTAGAGTCTGACTGGTCTATCTTACCTCACTGACAGCCCATTAGAGTCAGACTGATCTATCTTACCTCACTGACAGCCCATTAGAGTCTGACTGGTCTATCTTACCTCATTGGCAGCATATCAGGGTCTGACTGGTCTATCTTACCTCACTGGCAGCATATCAGGGTCTGACTGGTCTATCTTACCTCACTGACGGCCCATTAGAGTCTGACTGATCTATCTTACCTCACTGACAGCCCATTAGAGTCTGACTGATCTATCTTACCTCACTGCACCCCATTGGAGTCAGACTGATCTATCTTACCTCACTGACAGCCCATTAGAGTCTGACTGGTTTATCTTACCTCATTGGCAGCCCATTAGAGTCTGACTGATCTATCTTACCTCACTGGCAGCCCATTAGAGTCTGACTGGTTTATCTTACCTCATTGACAGCCCATTAGAGTCTGACTGGTCTATCTTACCTCACTGACAGCCCATTAGAGTCTGACTGATCTATCTTACCTCACTGGCACCCCATTGGAGTCAGACTGGTCTATCTTACCTCACTGGCAGTCCATTAGAGTGTGACTGGTCTATCTTACCTCACTGACAGCCCATTAGAGTCAGACTGGTCTATCTTACCTCACTGGCAGCATATCAGGGTCTGACTGGTTTATCTTACCTCACTGGCAGCCCATTAGAGTCTGACTGGTCTATCTTACCTCACTGGCAGCCTATTAGAGTCTGACTGATCTATCTTACCTCACTGGCAGCCCATTAGAGTCTGACTGGTCTATCTTACCTCACTGACAGCCCATTGGAGTCAGACTGGTCTATCTTACCTCACTGGCAGTCCATTAGAGTCTGACTGGTCTATCTTACCTCACTGGCAGCATATCAGGGTCTGACTGGTCTATCTTACCTCACTGGCAGCATATCAGGGTCTGACTGGTCTATCTTACCTCACTGACAGCCCATTAGAGTCTGACTGATCTATCTTACCTCACTGACAGCATATTAGAGTCTGACTGGTCTATCTTACCTCACTGGCAGCACATTAGAGTCTGACTGATCTATCTTACATCACTGACAGCCCATTAGTCTGACTGATCTATCTTACCTCACTGGCAGTCCATTAGAGTCTGACTGATCTATCTTACCTCACTGGCACCCCATTGGAGTCAGACTGATCTATCTTACCTCACTGACAGCCCATTAGAGTCTGACTGGTTTATCTTACCTCACTGGCACCCCATTAGAGTCTGACTGGTTTATCTTACCTCATTGGCACCCCATTAGAGTCTGACTGATCTATCTTACCTCACTGACAGCCCATTAGAGTCTGACTGGTCTATCTTACCTCACTGACAGCCCATTAGAGTCTGACTGATCTATCTTACCTCACTGGCACCCCATTGGAGTCAGACTGGTCTATCTTACCTCACTGGCAACTTCCATTAGAGTCTGACTGGTCTATCTTACCTCATTGGCAGCCCATTAGAGTCTGACTGGTCTATCTTACCTCACTGGCAGTCCATTAGAGTCAGACTGGTCTCTTACCTCACTGGCAGCCCATTAGAGTCTGACTGGTTTATCTTACCTCACTGACAGCCCATTAGAGTCAGACTGGTCTATCTTACCTCACTGGCAGTCCATTGGAGTCAGACTGGTCTATCTTACCTCACTGGCAGCCCATTGGAGTCAGACTGGTCTATCTTACCTCACTGGCAGTCCATTAGAGTCTGACTGGTCTATCTTACCTCACTGGCAGCCCATTGGAGTCAGACTGGTCTATCTTACCTCACTGGCAGTCCATTAGAGTCTGACTGGTCTATCTTACCTCCCTGACAGCCCATTAGAGTCTGACTGATCTATCTTACATCACTGACAACCCATTAGAGTCTGACTGATCTATCTTACCTCACTGGCAGCCCATTAGAGTCAGACTGGTCTATCTTACCTCACTGGCAGCCCATTGGAGTCAGACTGGTCTATCTTACCTCACTGGCAGTCCATTAGAGGTTGACTGGTTTATCTTACCTCACTGGCACCCCATTAGAGTCTGACTGATCTATCTTACCTCACTGACAGCCCTTTAGAGTCTGACTGATCTATCTTACCTCAATGGCAGCCCATTAGAGTCTGACTGGTCTATCTTACCTCACTGACAGCATATCAGGGTCTGACTGGTCTATCTTACCTCACTGGCAGCATATCAGGGTCTGACTGGTTTATCTTACCTCACTGGCACCCCATTAGAGTCTGACTGATCTATCTTACCTCACTGACAGCCCATTAGAGTCAGACTGGTCTATCTTACCTCACTGGCAGCCCATTAGAGTCTAACTGGTCTATCTTACCTCATTGGCAGTCCATTAGAGTCTGACTGGTCTATCTTACCTCACTGACAGCCCATTAGAGTCAGACTGATCTATCTTACCTCACTGACAGCCCATTAGAGTCTGACTGGTCTATCTTACCTCATTGGCAGCATATCAGGGTCTGACTGGTCTATCTTACCTCACTGGCAGCATATCAGGGTCTGACTGGTCTATCTTACCTCACTGACGGCCCATTAGAGTCTGACTGATCTATCTTACCTCACTGACAGCCCATTAGAGTCTGACTGATCTATCTTACCTCACTGCACCCCATTGGAGTCAGACTGATCTATCTTACCTCACTGACAGCCCATTAGAGTCTGACTGGTTTATCTTACCTCATTGGCAGCCCATTAGAGTCTGACTGATCTATCTTACCTCACTGGCAGCCCATTAGAGTCTGACTGGTTTATCTTACCTCATTGACAGCCCATTAGAGTCTGACTGGTCTATCTTACCTCACTGACAGCCCATTAGAGTCTGACTGATCTATCTTACCTCACTGGCACCCCATTGGAGTCAGACTGGTCTATCTTACCTCACTGGCAGTCCATTAGAGTGTGACTGGTCTATCTTACCTCACTGACAGCCCATTAGAGTCAGACTGGTCTATCTTACCTCACTGGCAGCATATCAGGGTCTGACTGGTTTATCTTACCTCACTGGCAGCCCATTAGAGTCTGACTGGTCTATCTTACCTCACTGGCAGCCTATTAGAGTCTGACTGATCTATCTTACCTCACTGGCAGCCCATTAGAGTCTGACTGGTCTATCTTACCTCACTGACAGCCCATTGGAGTCAGACTGGTCTATCTTACCTCACTGGCAGTCCATTAGAGTCTGACTGGTCTATCTTACCTCACTGGCAGCATATCAGGGTCTGACTGGTCTATCTTACCTCACTGGCAGCATATCAGGGTCTGACTGGTCTATCTTACCTCACTGACAGCCCATTAGAGTCTGACTGATCTATCTTACCTCACTGACAGCATATTAGAGTCTGACTGGTCTATCTTACCTCACTGGCAGCACATTAGAGTCTGACTGATCTATCTTACATCACTGACAGCCCATTAGTCTGACTGATCTATCTTACCTCACTGGCAGTCCATTAGAGTCTGACTGATCTATCTTACCTCACTGGCACCCCATTGGAGTCAGACTGATCTATCTTACCTCACTGACAGCCCATTAGAGTCTGACTGGTTTATCTTACCTCATTGGCACCCCATTAGAGTCTGACTGATCTATCTTACCTCACTGACAGCCCATTAGAGTCTGACTGGTCTATCTTACCTCACTGGCAGTCCATTAGAGTCTGACTGGTCTATCTTACCTCACTGGCAGCATATCAGGGTCTGACTGGTCTATCTTACCTCACTGGCAGCATATCAGGGTCTGACTGGTCTATCTTACCTCACTGACAGCCCATTAGAGTCTGACTGATCTATCTTACCTCACTGACAGCATATTAGAGTCTGACTGGTCTATCTTACCTCACTGGCAGCACATTAGAGTCTGACTGATCTATCTTACATCACTGACAGCCCATTAGTCTGACTGATCTATCTTACCTCACTGGCAGTCCATTAGAGTCTGACTGATCTATCTTACCTCACTGGCACCCCATTGGAGTCAGACTGATCTATCTTACCTCACTGACAGCCCATTAGAGTCTGACTGGTTTATCTTACCTCATTGGCACCCCATTAGAGTCTGACTGATCTATCTTACCTCACTGACAGCCCATTAGAGTCTGACTGGTCTATCTTACCTCACTGGCAGTCCATTGGAGTCAGACTGGTCTATCTTACCTCACTGGCAGCCCATTGGAGTCAGACTGGTCTATCTTACCTCACTGGCAGTCCATTAGAGTCTGACTGGTCTATCTTACCTCACTGGCAGCCCATTGGAGTCAGACTGGTCTATCTTACCTCACTGGCAGTCCATTAGAGTCTGACTGGTCTATCTTACCTCCCTGACAGCCCATTAGAGTCTGACTGATCTATCTTACATCACTGACAACCCATTAGAGTCTGACTGATCTATCTTACCTCACTGGCAGCCCATTAGAGTCAGACTGGTCTATCTTACCTCACTGGCAGCCCATTGGAGTCAGACTGGTCTATCTTACCTCACTGGCAGTCCATTAGAGGTTGACTGGTTTATCTTACCTCACTGGCACCCCATTAGAGTCTGACTGATCTATCTTACCTCACTGACAGCCCTTTAGAGTCTGACTGATCTATCTTACCTCAATGGCAGCCCATTAGAGTCTGACTGGTCTATCTTACCTCACTGACAGCATATCAGGGTCTGACTGGTCTATCTTACCTCACTGGCAGCATATCAGGGTCTGACTGGTTTATCTTACCTCACTGGCACCCCATTAGAGTCTGACTGATCTATCTTACCTCACTGACAGCCCATTAGAGTCTGACTGGTCTATCTTACCTCACTGACAGCCCATTAGAGTCTGACTGGTTTATCTTACCTCACTGGCACCCCATTAGAGTCTGACTGGTCTATCTTACCTCACTGGCAGCATATCAGGGTCTGACTGGTTTATCTTACCTCACTGGCAGCCCATTAGAGTCTGACTGGTCTATCTTACCTCACTGACAGCCCATTAGAGTCTGACTGGTCTATCTTACCTCACTGACAGCCCATTAGAGTCTGACTGATCTATCTTACCTCACTGACATCCCATTAGAGTCTGACTGATCTATCTTACCTCACTGACAGCCCATTAGAGTCTGACTGATCTATCTTACCTCACTGACAGCCCATTAGAGTCTGACTGATCTATCTTACCTCACTGACAGCCCATTAGAGTCAGACTGGTTTATCTTACCTCACTGGCAGCCCATTAGAGTCTGACTGGTCTATCTTACCTCACTGGCAGTCCATTAGAGTCAGACTGGTCTATCTTACCTCACTGGCAGCCCATTAGAGTCTGACTGATCTATCTTACCTCACTGACAGCCCATTAGAGTCAGACTGGTCTATCTTACCTCACTGGCAGTCCATTAGAGTCTGACTGGTCTATCTCACCTCACTGGCCGACATTAGAGTCTGACTGGTTTATCTTACCTCACTGACAGCCCATTAGAGTCTGACTGGTTTATCTTACCTCATTGGCAGCCCATTAGAGTCTGACTGGTCTATCTTACCTCACTGGCAGCCCATTAGAGTCTGACTGGTTTATCTTACCTCATTGACAGCCCATTAGAGTCTGACTGGTCTATCTTACCTCACTGACAGCCCATTAGAGTCTGACTGATCTATCTTACCTCACTGGCACCCCATTGGAGTCAGACTGGTCTATCTTACCTCACTGGCAGTCCATTAGAGTGTGACTGGTCTATCTTACCTCACTGACAGCCCATTAGAGTCAGACTGGTCTATCTTACCTCACTGGCAGCATATCAGGGTCTGACTGGTTTATCTTACCTCACTGGCAGCCCATTAGAGTCTGACTGGTCTATCTTACCTCACTGGCAGCCTATTAGAGTCTGACTGATCTATCTTACCTCACTGGCAGCCCATTAGAGTCTGACTGGTCTATCTTACCTCACTGACAGCCCATTGGAGTCAGACTGGTCTATCTTACCTCACTGGCAGTCCATTAGAGTCTGACTGGTCTATCTTACCTCACTGGCAGCATATCAGGGTCTGACTGGTCTATCTTACCTCACTGGCAGCATATCAGGGTCTGACTGGTCTATCTTACCTCACTGACAGCCCATTAGAGTCTGACTGATCTATCTTACCTCACTGACAGCATATTAGAGTCTGACTGGTCTATCTTACCTCACTGGCAGCACATTAGAGTCTGACTGATCTATCTTACATCACTGACAGCCCATTAGTCTGACTGATCTATCTTACCTCACTGGCAGTCCATTAGAGTCTGACTGATCTATCTTACCTCACTGGCACCCCATTGGAGTCAGACTGATCTATCTTACCTCACTGACAGCCCATTAGAGTCTGACTGGTTTATCTTACCTCACTGGCACCCCATTAGAGTCTGACTGGTTTATCTTACCTCATTGGCACCCCATTAGAGTCTGACTGATCTATCTTACCTCACTGACAGCCCATTAGAGTCTGACTGGTCTATCTTACCTCACTGACAGCCCATTAGAGTCTGACTGATCTATCTTACCTCACTGGCACCCCATTGGAGTCAGACTGGTCTATCTTACCTCACTGGCAACTTCCATTAGAGTCTGACTGGTCTATCTTACCTCATTGGCAGCCCATTAGAGTCTGACTGGTCTATCTTACCTCACTGGCAGTCCATTAGAGTCAGACTGGTCTCTTACCTCAATGGCAGCCCATTAGAGTCTGACTGGTTTATCTTACCTCACTGACAGCCCATTAGAGTCAGACTGGTCTATCTTACCTCACTGGCAGTCCATTGGAGTCAGACTGGTCTATCTTACCTCACTGGCAGCCCATTGGAGTCAGACTGGTCTATCTTACCTCACTGGCAGTCCATTAGAGTCTGACTGGTCTATCTTACCTCACTGGCAGCCCATTGGAGTCAGACTGGTCTATCTTACCTCACTGGCAGTCCATTAGAGTCTGACTGGTCTATCTTACCTCACTGACAGCCCATTAGAGTCTGACTGATCTATCTTACATCACTGACAACCCATTAGAGTCTGACTGATCTATCTTACCTCACTGGCAGCCCATTAGAGTCAGACTGGTCTATCTTACCTCACTGGCAGCCCATTGGAGTCAGACTGGTCTATCTTACCTCACTGGCAGTCCATTAGAGGTTGACTGGTTTATCTTACCTCACTGGCACCCCATTAGAGTCTGACTGATCTATCTTACCTCACTGACAGCCCTTTAGAGTCTGACTGATCTATCTTACCTCAATGGCAGCCCATTAGAGTCTGACTGGTCTATCTTACCTCACTGACAGCATATCAGGGTCTGACTGGTCTATCTTACCTCACTGGCAGCATATCAGGATCTGACTGGTTTATCTTACCTCACTGGCACCCCATTAGAGTCTGACTGATCTATCTTACCTCACTGACAGCCCATTAGAGTCTGACTGGTCTATCTTACCTCACTGACAGCCCATTAGAGTCTGACTGGTTTATCTTACCTCACTGGCACCCCATTAGAGTCTGACTGGTCTATCTTACCTCACTGGCAGCATATCAGGGTCTGACTGGTTTATCTTACCTCACTGGCAGCCCATTAGAGTCTGACTGGTCTATCTTACCTCACTGACAGCCCATTAGAGTCTGACTGGTCTATCTTACCTCACTGACAGCCCATTAGAGTCTGACTGATCTAACTTACCTCACTGACATCCCATTAGAGTCTGACTGATCTATCTTACCTCACTGACAGCCCATTAGAGTCTGACTGATCTATCTTACCTCACTGACAGCCCATTAGAGTCTGACTGATCTATCTTACCTCACTGACAGCCCATTAGAGTCAGACTGGTTTATCTTACCTCACTGGCAGCCCATTAGAGTCTGACTGGTCTATCTTACCTCACTGGCAGTCCATTAGAGTCAGACTGGTCTATCTTACCTCACTGGCAGCCCATTAGAGTCTGACTGATCTATCTTACCTCACTGACAGCCCATTAGAGTCAGACTGGTCTATCTTACCTCACTGGCAGTCCATTAGAGTCTGACTGGTCTATCTCACCTCACTGGCAGCCCATTAGAGTCTGACTGGTTTATCTTACCTCAATGGTAGCCCATTAAAGTCTGACTGGTCTATCTTACCTCACTGGCAGTCCATTAGAGTCAGACTGGTCTATCTTACCTCACTGGCAGCCCATTAGAGTCTGACTGGTTTATCTTACCTCACTGACAGCCCATTAGAGTCAGACTGGTCTATCTTACCTCACTGGCAGTCCATTAGAGTCTGACTGGTCTATCTTTCCTCACTGGCAGTCCATTAGAGTCTGACTGGTTTATCTTACCTCACTGACAGCCCATTAGAGTCTGACTGGTCTATCTTACCTCACTGACAGCCCATTAGAGTCTGACTGGACTATCTTACCTCACTGGCAGCCCATTAGAGTCAGACTGGTTTATCTTACCTCACTGGCAGCATATCAGGGTCTGACTGGTCTACCTTACCTCACTGGCACCCCATTAGAGTCTGACTGGTCTATCTTACCTCACTGGCAGCCCATTAGAGTCTGACTGGTCTATCTTACCTCACTGACAGCCCATTAGAGTCTGACTGGTCTATCTTACCTCACTGACAGCCCATTAGAGTCAGACTGGTCTATCTTACCTCACTGGCAGCCCATTAGAGTCTGACTGGTCTATCTTACCTCACTGACAGCCCATTAGAGTCAGACTGGTCTATCTTACCTCACTGGCACCCCATTAGAGTCTGGCTGATCTATCTTACCTCACTGACAGCCCATTAGAGTCTGACTGGTCTATCTTACCTCACTGACAGCCCATTAGAGTCAGACTGATCTATCTTACCTCACTGACAGCCCATTAGAGTCAGACTGGTCTATCTTACCTCACTGAAAGCCCATTAGAGTCAGACTGGTCTATCTTACCTCACTGGCAGCCCATTAGAGTCTGACTGGTCTATCTTACCTCATTGGCAGTCCATTAGAGTCTGACTGGTCTATCTTACCTCACTGGCAGTCCATTAGAGTCTGACTGGTCTATCTTACCTCATTGGCAGTCCATTAGAGTCTGACTGATCTATCTTACCTCACTGACAGCCCATTAGAGTCTGACTGGTTTATCTTACCTCACTGACAGCCCATTAGAGTCAGACTGATCTATCTTACCTCACTGACAGCCCATTAGAGTCAGAATGGTCTATCTTACCTCACTGACAGCCCATTAGAGTCAGACTGGTCTATCTTACCTCACTGGCAGCCCATTAGAGTCTAACTGGTCTATCTTACCTCATTGGCAGTCCATTAGAGTCTGACTGGTCTATCTTACCTCACTGACAGCCCATTAGAGTCAGACTGATCTATCTTACCTCACTGACAGCCCATTAGAGTCTGACTGGTCTATCTTACCTCATTGGCAGCATATCAGGGTCTGACTGGTCTATCTTACCTCACTGGCAGCATATCAGGGTCTGACTGGTCTATCTTACCTCACTGACGGCCCATTAGAGTCTGACTGATCTATCTTACCTCACTGACAGCCCATTAGAGTCTGACTGATCTATCTTACCTCACTGCACCCCATTAGAGTCAGACTGATCTATCTTACCTCACTGGCAGCCCATTAGAGTCTGACTGATCTATCTTACCTCACTGCACCCCATTAGAGTCTGACTGATCTATCTTACCTCACTGGCAGCCCATTAGAGTCTGACTGGTTTATCTTACCTCATTGACAGCCCATTAGAGTCTGACTGGTCTATCTTACCTCACTGACAGCCCATTAGAGTCTGACTGATCTATCTTACCTCACTGGCACCCCATTGGAGTCAGACTGGTCTATCTTACCTCACTGGCAGTCCATTAGAGTGTGACTGGTCTATCTTACCTCACTGACAGCCCATTAGAGTCAGACTGGTCTATCTTACCTCACTGGCAGCATATCAGGGTCTGACTGGTTTATCTTACCTCACTGGCAGCCCATTAGAGTCTGACTGGTCTATCTTACCTCACTGGCAGCCTATTAGAGTCTGACTGATCTATCTTACCTCACTGGCAGCCCATTAGAGTCTGACTGGTCTATCTTACCTCACTGACAGCCCATTGGAGTCAGACTGGTCTATCTTACCTCACTGGCAGTCCATTAGAGTCTGATTGGTCTATCTTACCTCACTGGCAGCATATCAGGGTCTGACTGGTCTATCTTACCTCACTGGCAGCATATCAGGGTCTGACTGGTCTATCTTACCTCACTGACAGCCCATTAGAGTCTGACTGATCTATCTTACCTCACTGACAGCATATTAGAGTCTGACTGGTCTATCTTACCTCACTGGCAGCACATTAGAGTCTGACTGATCTATCTTACCTCACTGACAGCCCATTAGTCTGACTGATCTATCTTACCTCACTGGCAGTCCATTAGAGTCTGACTGATCTATCTTACCTCACTGGCACCCCATTGGAGTCAGACTGATCTATCTTACCTCACTGACAGCCCATTAGAGTCTGACTGGTTTATCTTACCTCACTGGCACCCCATTAGAGTCTGACTGGTTTATCTTACCTCATTGGCACCCCATTAGAGTCTGACTGGTCTATCTTACCTCACTGACAGCCCATTAGAGTCTGACTTGTCTATCTTACCTCACTGGCAGTCCATTAGAGTCTGACTGGTCTATCTTACCTCACTGGCAGCATATTAGAGTCTGACTGGCCTATGTTACCTCACTGGCAGCATATTAGAGTGACTGGTCTATCCCACCTCACTGGCAGTCCATTAGAGTCTGACTGGTCTATCTCACCTCAATGGCAGCATATCAGGGTCTGACTGGTCTATTTCATCTCACTAACAGCTCTTAAGGGTCTGACTGGTCTATCTCAGCTTACTGATAGCCCATTAGAGTCTGACTGGTCTATCTTACCTCACTGGCAGCATATCAGGGTCTGACTGGTCTATTTCACCTCACTAACAGCCCATTAGAGTCAGACTGGTCTATCTCACCTCACTGGCAGCATATCAGGGTCTGACTGGTCTATTTCACCTCACTAACAGCCCATTAGAGTCAGACTGGTCTATCTTACCTCACTGGCAGCATATTAGAGTCTGATTGGCCTATGTTACCTCACTGGCAGCATATTAGAGTGACTGGTCTATCTTACCTCACTGGCAGTCCATTAGAGTCAGACTGGTCTATCTCACCTCAATGGCAGTCCATTAGAGTCAGACTGGTCTATCTTACCTCAATGGCAGCATATCAGGGTCTGACTGGTCTATTTCATCTCACTAACAGCTCTTAAGGGTCAGACTGGTCTATCTCACCTCAATGGCAGCATATCAGGGTCTGACTGGTCTATTTCATCTCACTAACAGCTCTTAAGGGTCTGACTGGTCTTTCTCACCTCACTGGCAGCATATCAGGGTCTGACTGGTCTATTTCATCTCACTGACAGCTCTTAAGGGTCTGACTGGTCTTTCTCACCTCACTGGCAGCATATCAGGGTCTGACTGGTCTATTTCATCTCACTGACAGCTCTTAAGGGTCTGACTGGTCTTTCTCACCTCACTGGCAGCATATCAGGGTCTGACTGGTCTATTTCATCTCACTGGCAGCTCTTAAGGGTCTGACTGGTCTATCTCACCATTAACAACAACATATTAACTGGTCAAAAGTTCTGAGAAATATTTTGTCTAAAAGTTCTTTTCCTGTTTGGTTTTCACAGTACCTCTTCAGATATCATTTTAGATGATTTTGTATTTAGATAGTTAGGCTTAAGTTGTCAGACTTATTGAACACCCCGATGCTAATGGGTTAACATGTCATTGTTCTGCACAAAACCATCCTGCGATGATAGGCCTTGAGGGCGGATCCTAGAAATTCTGCCTCACAAGTATCAAGGCTGTCAGTGGCTAGTGGTCAACCTTTTAGTGACCAATATGTGAACTTATACTGACCTCTGGTAAAACTGTCATTCACCCGTAAAATCACCTGGTGTAAAGTGTGTGTTGATTCTTTGGAGTGGTTGTAAAAGCTTAGTCCAGCAAATATTTACCCTTTCCTCCCCAAAGATTCTATTAGATAATGGCACTTATGAAAAAAATTCTTAGTTCTGAAACATAGATTCAAGATATATTTGTCAAGATAATATTTGATGAAGATTTAAATAGTTCGGATTGAAAAATATTCCCTCCAAATATCTTCCTCTTTCTGTATTCATCAGAACTAAAGAAACTTTATGGTTCTATGGTTATGAAGAGACAGGGTCCTGTCCAAAAACAGCATTTACAAAATTTCTGCCAGTCCAGATTTAGTACTCAGTGACTTCAAATCACTATACCAACCACATTTAATAGCCTTTTGTGTCTTAACGGGTAACTTACACTTCAGATTGTCTGTTAAGGAGAGCCATGGGTTTTAGTCCAAAAAAGTTAAGATTGGAAATGCTATAAAGAAATGTTTGCCTGTCCTAAAAGGAGATTTTCAGGAAAGTGCTTGTCTAAAAGACAGGCAGGAGGGGCCATGGCTTAAAGTCCCCGTGAATGGATAAGTGGTTGCTTGACAGTATAGTGACCAGAGGTGAAGCTGTTATTTTAGCAAGTGGTCAAACTGACCCTTTATGGCCTGTGGGCAGATTCACATTGGTTGCAGTTAATAGAATATTGTGGTAACTATAGACCACTAGGATGGGTGGATTTTTTCTTCACTTCTTTTTAGTTCAAGACATTAGCAAGGTGTATTACAGTATGTCAAAAGCTTCTTTTGGTTCTGCTGTGAATGCTATGAAGGTGCAGTATCACATTTCAAAAAACATGTCAAAATTCCTGGTGTCGGGGTTCGACAATAAGGCTGCTCCAGGGGCTTAACCGTTTTTGCTACTAAAGATTATTCAGTGTGTTCTAGAGTCCAGTGTCTTAGCCAGGATTTAGAAACTGGGTGCTTAAAATTGGCTGTTGTGAAATTTTTGGGTGTCCAAATTTTAAAGGGGGATCACAATCTACTCATATTTCAACCATAAATATGTTTGAATTCATCAAAATAAGGCGTGATATCATTAAACAATATCATGGGAATTACAAGGAGATGAAAAAATTCAATTATAAGCTTGAGATTGAGATTTTTAGAAATTCCACACTAAAAAAAATGGGTGTCCTGAGGGGTGCTTTTTAATGGTTTGGGTGTCCAAAAAGGCACCCAAACGCCCTGCTGGCTAAGACCATGTTCTAGACTTTTAGTGCTATGCCTAGGTGCCTGCCTGGTACAAGCTTCAATTTTATCAAGAAAGGTAATCTGTGTGTTTTCTTTCCATTTCATACCTATTTCTTAATGAAAAACAATCATGCATTCAGTAACACTTTGAGGAATTGATTATAAATTCAAACTTTTTCTTTGCGTGCCAGATTATCTAGTTAAGGACCTGGGTGGCACCTTATTTTGACATTTTCAGGTGACCCTTGCAGTGACAAATTAGGGCTCGACATTAGGGGGTGCCAGGAGCCCAGGGCTCCCTTGAATTCTCTTGTGGCTCCCTTAAATTTCTGAAGGGGGTCTATAAATGAACTGGTTTCTGTACATAACAACTTGAGCTAGCTTTTGAAGATGCAATTGGGCTACCTGAAAAAAAAACACACTTAATTTTGAGCCCTGCAAATGGTTTGTAAATGTTTCTGTGCAGATGCTCTATATTCTTTTTTGAGAAACTTGTTGACACATTTTCCTGTGACCCCTGATTTGCAGCTCTGTTTACAAGATGCCTCACTCCATTTAGAAACATGTCGACACAACCACCTATACGGCTTGTGATTTATAGGTATGCTCTTACAATGCTCCACTATTTTTTAATGACGAGAACCTGTTGACAAATTTCTCTGTTGACCTCTGATTTTTTGTCATGCCACAGCCGTTGGTAGCAAGATGACCTTGGTAATGGTGCCCTGTGTCACGGTGACCTTGATGGTGGCGGTGCCTTGTATCGCGTCCCTCCATGCATCACTGTCAGCGATGGAGCACGGTTACAAGGATTGCGGATGTATCCATGACCACAAGCATTCCAGCACACTCTCCCTCTAGCATTTTGCCTCTGAGTGACTGCTGGAGACATTTATATTGTGGAAATCTGGCAAAGATTTATGGCTTTTTGGGATATTTCCCCTCAAGAACTGAATGAGGGACAAAAAAATCACTTTCATTCAAGGTCGAAGACATATAATTACATTGGTATTGTATTAATTGCTCTGAGTGTTGAAAATCTTGATATTTAACCCTTACAATGCTGGGGTTAATTTTGTCCTAAGCTTCAGGATCCAAAGATTGTTGAAAACCATCTAAACCCTGTCATGTTGGTATTCATTGGATAGCTCTTGCTGAGTACTCTAAAATGAGTACCATATGCCAGGGTTTCAGTCATTTTCTGAAAGTTTTTATTATCATTTTGTATTAGCTAAATTAGCAACCAGCGGCATAATGGTCAATAGAAGTTTAACCCATTCATGCCTAGGTTGTAAATTGTTTTTTTACTTTATAAAAGTATGGGTATCTATTGATGGAATTTTAATGCATTCCTTTCATAAATATTTCTCTTTCCCTCCCTCTCTAAAAGGTTCCTTAGAGGATACTAGTGTCCAAGCTCCTCCCCCCCTTCTCTCACTTCCTCCATCCCTCCCCTCTCTCTCTCTTACTCCCTCACCCCTCTCTCTCTCTCTCTCTCTCTCTCTCTCACTTCCTCCCTCCCTCTCCTCTCTCTCTCCTTCTGTTTGTCTGTCTCTCTCTGTATTTGTCTCCCAGTCTCTCTCTCTCTCTCTCTCTCTCTCTCTCTCTCTCTCTCTCTCTCTCTCTCTCTCTCTCTCTCTCTCTCTCTCTCTCTCTCTCTCTCTCTCTCTTTCTCTCTATCTCTTGAAACGTCATTTTAAAACAACCATTACCCTCTTAATGAATGTCGTCATTATCATCGTCATTATCACCATTTCACCAGCTGAAGGAGAAATCACTTAAATATATGCATCCTTAGATGGCACTGCATCCTGTGCTAATTTCCGCGAATAACTTCCTTGTTGGCACAAAGAATCAGTTACAAAGGAAATGAGATATTGCTTGAGTTTTGACAGTTGAACCAGAATTATAAGATCATGGCTGCCCTTGGAACTTAGTTGTGTAACTTGGGTGGCTGCTTGACTCCCATTGGCTGAGGAGAGCCACATGTCTTTTTCAGAGCAGTGGATCAAAATGGTGCTTTTGATCAATTCCTACACTAGCTACTAACCCTTGTCATATCATGCATGATCTCAATATGCATCATGGCATCATGGCATGTGGTCTGTTTCAGCGCATCTGCATCAGTAAACTTGCCTGTCCTCTTGCTACCTGGAACATAGTTTATAATAGTTTGTGCCTGGAGGTATCCTACACACGTTTCAACTGGACAGGGCTCAACATTTAGAAAAAACACCTTATAAGCCCAGCAGGGCTAGCTACCGTAACTTTTAGTAGCCCTGAAATATTTTTGCTAGCCCTGATATTAATGTTAAAGGAGGGCTTCATGCTTTTTAAGCGCTGATATTCTAATTCTATCTAGCCCCTAAGGGCTACTCACAGGTAGAATTTACTAGCCCTGACTTTCAATAACTAACCCGGGGCTACGGGACTAGCCTTAATGTTGAGCCCTGCTGGACCTATGATACACTTGTGAATACCTTTGGGGTCCTGATGAAAATTTCTCACTCAAATATCTTCCAAGATTTGTTTTTTTCTCTTGGATTTATTGGTTACACTCTCCCGATCTTTTAGATCAGAGCATTTTTGTTTACAATTATTTGAAGGTGAAATGGATTTTTAAATAGCAAACTACAGTCCTTAAAATATTTTGTAGATTAATGCTGTATTCCTTAGTAAATTTCAGAAGTATCAAAGATCCGAATTGACACTTGACATGAGATTTGTAGGCACAAAGTGTTTAATGTTAGAGTACCTGCAACTATACTTGTTTGCTCACACACTATATTGGTACTCCAGTCAGTAAACATCTGATGTTAAGTGGGTTTTCCCGTGAAATCAATAGCCTTAGTTATATACCAACTACTGCCATAAACAAACACAGCATGTACTAGCTGAGTTAACAATAGAATCGCAGGAAAAGCAGAAGAAATAAAAGGTTGAGTCTTTCTCCAAAATGTAAAAGTTGAGTTTAAGCAAAAAATTGTTTATGAGTAGTATGATTGAAGTGTTCAGAAATCATAATATGTCACTAATCCGTGAATGAGCCTCATGGTTATTTCCCTGGCAAGCAAGGTCACCAGATGAAAGCAGGTATTATGTTAACCCATTCATGCTAGTAGCAGCCAAAATCAGCCTCACAAATGTGCTGAAATCTCTCAGCTGAAAGTATGTTTGGGGAAATGTTTGAAAGAGAAATGTTAATCAGAACAATACCGACACCTTTCCTTTAAATATTTTGTAAGATGATTCTTCATTTCCTAAGAAACTGTCGAAAGTATCAACTATCCAGATGACAATTTCAAAAATAACTCTTAGGCATTTATGATTAATGGGTTAACTTGTACCTGGAACCAGTCACAAAAGGATATGAAAATTACCTATAAACCAGCAATACTAAAATCCCCGTGTAGATTGCAATTTGAGGGTAACCTGGCTGCCTGCAGCACATTGGCTGAGCGCTGGCACTAGTCCTCATCCGCACCAGTTGCAAGCAGGCTCATTGATCAGACCTCTGTAATCACTCATAGTTCTGCACACTTGGCCTTTCCAAAGCCTGGCTGTAAAACATATACAGTATGCACCAAAATATGCTTGTAGATCAAGCATTATCATGATCTGAGTCCTTGAAAATTCTATCTTCAAATACTTTTTAAAAAAAGGACAGACCTACCATAAAAACCAAGTGGTGTTAAGAGTTGCCTCATTTTATCACCTTGCTGCATACGTCCCAGCTCAAGGTATGCGGCAAAGTTTCCAATGACTCGTGGTTAGGTGGTGGTTTGCCCTTGTTTTTAAAGGATGTCACAAAAATAGCCAGTCCTTTTGGGCAGCTGCAGAGGTAGATAGGCTAAGGGATCAGGGCTCAAAATAAGACAGAGCCCTTAATCAATTTCTGCAGGGAGCCCAAAGATGTTCTGGTTTCTATACACAGCACCTATAAGTAGCTTTTGAAGATGCAATTGGGCTCCGTGGAAAAAAATAATAATGATTTTTAGCCCTGCAGGATAGTGTGACTTCAGAGGAAATCCTGGCATTTTCAGAGCATATTCTTAGCAATTTCTTGGTGACTAGTGTGGTTATTTCATCCCTTCCTCCTAACCCTTAACTTTAGGAGCATCTTTTTTGCACTTTTGGCAACATTGTGATGACTCTTAATCTCTCATAATTAGCTTATTATGGAAAATTAATAAAACAAAAATATGTTGTAATTAACTCTAAATTTTGTGTTGAAAATCAAAAGAAAAATCCTGTTGGTCATAATACTTTATATTTTTAATTTGTTTATGAGTAGTTTCTCTTTTGATATGCTACCTGTGTGGCTGACAGATGCTCTCATCCTAGTCTCCAATACAATAAGAATTCTCTGTGCTTGGAGCAATTTGTGCACTAGTTAAGAGTCTATAAAAAAAGCTGTCAAAAACCAACCAGTACAGAAATCTACTAAATTCCTGTTAAACCTAATATATCAGACATCTTTATGTAGATATCGCTATTGCGCAACATCTCTATTTTTTCCTCGTCATTCTTTTGACCCAATACCTAGTTCTTGCCACCTTTCCAGCCTACTTTACACATGGCCCCTGGCACAGATACAACTAGTTCATGAGAGGAACATGGATTGTGAGTGGTGGGATAAGCCCAAGAACAGGTGAAATGTCTGTAGCCCATCTGCCATGTGGTACAGAGAGACAGCTAATTGAGACATGCATCGATCAGCGCCTACTGCCTGTCCCCCCTCAGAGAAATGGAGCGGTCCGCTGACCATGAACTCTGTTTACATTGTCAGCAATGGGAGCTGGGGAGAGCACGTGCCTCCAGGAAGGCTGAACTACACAAATAGAGGAGGTTCAAGGCCTCCCCTGCAATTTATACTGGTGGCATGGGAACTCGGTGGCGTTACTTACCTAACACTGGCAGCTGGCGAAGAGGAAATCTCTTATCCACTAGAACACCACAAACACTTATCAACACAGTGAGATCTAACAAAAAATATATTTATATAGATGACGGTTGAGAGTAATCATCATCATCAACATCATCACCATTACTGTCGTCATCACCATTGAGTCTACCTGTCGCATCATAAGTTTATCAATGGCAAAGGAGGCTTGTCTAGACGGAGGCTTCTGATTGGTCGAGGAAGTTCTGTGAGTTAACTTGGCACACGACTGGTTACCTGTCACCCTCGGGAGTCTTATTATCGGCGGCGTCGTCGACCTCTTTGAAAGGCAAACAACCACTCTCTCTCTCACGCCACACAGCAAGCAGTGAGAGAAGTCATTGGAGATCATCACCCGACCATAGACAGACAGTAAATGGTGGTGAGTTGGTGAAATAGGACCATTATTTTCATCATCGGTGGAAGATCCCTTATTAGCGGGTGATCTTGGACTTGAGAGACAAGTGGAGAAACAATAGATGAAGAGTAGTCACTTCGCGGCTGAACTGTGGAAAGTTGAGAATCGCTCGCTCGCCATGGAAGCGATGCCCTACAACCTCCACCAGAGCGCGCCAGGGATGCATCATCACGGACTCGCATCCGGCCCCGATGCCTCCATGTACATCCAGTGTGCCTGTGACTTTGCCAATGTGCCTGCGGAGAGAACTATTCTGCACCAGATCCTCACGGGCAAGGGCTACCACTATGCTGCTCAGTACCAGCAGTTCCAGCCCCACCACGTCTACACGGGCTACCACCACCACCACCACCATCACCCACATCACCATCACCATCATTCCGCTTACCATCACATGGACACAAAGTAAGTTAATCATGCAACTCAATTAACATAGATTTGTCTTTACCTGGAGTCTGGATGGATTGGATTCGTTCGTCACATTCCAACCATTTCAGGAGTAACTGTCACTGAACCCAAATATCTTTTTATATCATTACTTTGACTTTAATTGGCTTCCATCAAAAATATTGTTTGTGCCAGCGTAGGTTTTGGATCGATTGGCAATGGTGCCATTTCTTCATGTGATTTTTCATTTTGCTCTATAACAAAATGATAGGAATTTGTAATGAATATGAAAAAAACACATTGAATTTCAGATATTTTTTATTTCTTTTGAGGCAGTAAGCGAACTATCTGTTTAGACTGCATAAAGATATGATTAGTTATATAACAAACAAAAGTTGGTTGCTGTAAATAAGAAATACAGCCTATGGTATTGGACAGAAAAAAATCTTTGAAAGATTCTCGTCTGGAAATCTTTCTTATCAAGAATGAGATAACTTAAAATGCTGAAGGAGAGTTTGTGGATATATTTTATTTAGAATATGCATTGCCTTATATAAGTAAGTTGTATTTAATTAAGGTATATCCAGATCTGCCAAGAAAAATAAATATGGACCAGATGAGTCAGAAGAGGACTTAGCTGTCAGTTGGTCTCAACTGAAGAGTGAAGTACAATAGATTAAAAAATATATGTTTGAAGAAGGGATCATGGACTTTGTAAACAGAAAAATAGAGGATGCAAAAAGAAATACAATACAGGGGAGAGAGTACAAAATTGCAAAAGAAACAAGATGTGTTTTCAATGCAGTATTCAAGTCTTGCACACTTTCATTTACATTATTGTCTTTGAGTCCCTGCTTTTGATTAGGTATGACTATACACATTTTTCCCGTGTCAGTTATTAGTATATTTATTCATTTATTTATTTATTTATTCAGCCCCAGATGCTACCATTCTAATAACCGATAACATATTCATTCCTGTAGCACCCCGAAAAGGCCGATAATTTTGCTGATACCTCTAACAAAAGCATCATTTGAAGTTTATGATCAGAAATATCAATAAGAACGAAACCGACAACTTGTCTACAAACTAAGTAAGAAATCTAAGCTTTATTCAATATTTTCATTTGAAAATGATTTAATATTCAGTCAATTCCAAGTCAATTGGAACTCTGAACTCTAATGGGTTAATCCTTTTATACTTGCTCATTACAAAAACAGATGGCTTTTGACCATTTTCATCTACTTCTTTTTAAACAGCATGGCTTTTTATTCTGGCTTTGTTATTTCTGATATTTCTTTTGATGTAATTCTCATGGGCCGGCGGCATGGCCCTTTCCCAATCAATGATCTTTAGATGCCTGGCTCATGTTGCAGTTATTTTTCATAACAAGAATCTTTTTAGAAAAATATTTTGTATGAACCTGATCTTTTCATTCCGCATACATGGAGAAAAATATGCTTGAATGAAAAGTATGTGCTCTCCTGTCACACCAGCTGGGCTATCGAAGCATGGCAAGGTTAGGGGTTTAATGACCTCAGAAATACCATGTTGCTTGTCTACATGCTGTCGTCCTACATGAGTAGATGATGCTGGAAAATGTCACAAAATAACATGTTAAGGAAAAAGTGAAGAAGGATTGTGTGAAATATATTCCCTCCAAATTTCTTTTTTTACAATTGCGTTATGTATAATCTTTTGAACCATGATATAGGGGCATACTATTAAGGATTAAGTTAAGCTGTTAAATCCCCATGATATGTTTAACAGGACAGCACCAGATAGCTATGGCCTATATTCTGTTTGACTGTAACGGAGATACCATTTGGGAAAGTTCAGCTTTTTATCATCCCGACCACCATCTGTGATACTAGACTAATAAATGACCCACTGGAGGAACAACTTTCTAGTCACCAAATTTACTGTGAACTCAGTTTTGCCTGTATTGTCTAAACATCATAGCCATTTATTGTGATGATTTTTCTCTTCATGCAATTGTCAGGAATATTTGAAAAATGATGCAATGAATTAAGCAAAGTATTCCTTCAAATATTTTGTGAATATATAATTTTAGTTGCAAACTATTTACAAAAGTATCATGGATCTAGACAGCAATTATCACAAGATTCCAGGAATGAACAGGTTATTGGTTATTTATTTTTTTTGCAATATGCATATGTATGAATGTGTGCATGTATGTATATATGTACGTTCCTTTAAGGGTATAGTTATAGATAGCTGGATATTTACAGATCAATATGTTGAGAGGCAGATCAATCAAACTTTTACACCCATACCAGAATACCTTGCA